>BSQZ01000003.1:4527500-4610000 GCA_033239005.1 Lamellibrachia satsuma
ATATATATATATATATATATATATATATATATATATGCGTGTGTGTATGTGTGTGTGTGTTTTTATTCTTTGAAATATTGCAATGAATTCCAACTTCACTTCGTTTGAACATATACTAAATAAAAATATATGCCCGGTCCTCTTCACTCAGATATATATATATATATATATATATATATATATATATATATATATATATATATATATATATTTATAGTTATATTTAGCGTCTTAGCTTTTGCAAAATGTTTTGTATAACAAACACCATGCCTAACTTATGAGCCCGTGTTACTAACCTTTTAAACTACTATGGCGTTGTCAGTAAGTACCAGTTGATTCATGTTTCTAGTACCATCCATTACAATAGAAGGGAAATTATGAAGTAAGATAGTTAAGGGCCATATTATTTCCAATCATTTCAATCAGGTATCAATCCAACCAGTCATTTATTTAATAACAAAACAGCACAGCATCAACATACATCAGGTCAACACAACAATAACAAATATAGTAATACTACACGTGTACTAAATTACATTAGTATATAAACTACAACTACACATTTCATGCATTGTGAAAAGGTCAGCGAGTAGTACACATACCTATTTCCAACACTTTGAACAAAGTTGTTCGTGAATGCAGATATCCTGCATCAAAAACTGCTTCCACATGTTCCTTTTTAATTATAATATTACATCAGTAAATGCGTGAACAGCAAGGATAAAACTAGAACAACATTTCTGTGCAAAATGCTACAATATACACATATATACGCACAAAAATGCGCGCTGCATAAGAACTGTATATGTAGATGCCGCATTGACTGGAGCGAGACCGGAAGTTGTATATATTTTGTTAGCCTTTTTTGTGGTAATGTCACGTAAACACTTGCGAAATGTTCGAAAACGGAATGTCGCAATACGATAAAAAACAACGACGTTTTATAGGCAGTATCGTACCCTAATGATATTAGGCCGTCGACGGCATCGCGGACGGAACCATATTTTATGCGAGGACGATTTATTGGAAGCGGACAACGTAACAATGATTATTATCAATACTCTAGCCCATTGGGATTACCGGAGTGTATACACTATGGACATTTAGTATACTATGCATTATATTAACATAATTATATTAAGTGAACAGTCTATTATATTGTTTCGCTCATAATTGCATAACATTCACTAATAGGAGCCTACAGTCTAAACGAAAGCACCATGTTCTTCCCATGCAATATTGTAGTTTTCGTTTTTACAAAACTGCATCAAGTGAATGATTCTGTCAATAAAGGTAAAAAAAATCAATAACTTATTGAGAATAAATGTCAGATATGCCTTAGATATAGACTGATGCTAAATGGTTTTGAAATGCTAAAAGATATTGCCACAGAATTATGACCACACACAGTGTCATGATAAAGGGGCAATCCGTCTTCACCCGGGATGTGTCGTGATGTCGGACCTTTTGTTTCACCGCAGCAGACAACATATTTATTGGAGGTTGTCCCGGATGGAGGGAAACATAGAGAGTTCGTCGAAAGACAAGTGGTTTGATGGCACAACCTAGGAGCTATATACCTATAAATAATGTACAGTGAGATAATATTAAAAAATACATTGAGCAAGGTCGAATTTTTTACTGTTCCAACATGGGGCGGCACACATTTAGTGGGAATGTCCCATATGAACAAAGCAAATTTACTTGTCTCCTAAGATACGTCCGACATAGATATTAAGAACAAACAGGTGAAACGATCAGACATTATAAAAAAAATATGTACTGCAGCCACGAGGTAGACATATTAGCAAAGCAGGTTATTTGACAATATATACTACAAAAAGGTAGAGGGTCACTAACAATTCCATAGCAATATATACGGTGCTCAACGGTAGCACGAACAGGGTTCTAGCGAACAAAGCTAGATCGACCACATTCCTGGCGATTACAAGCCAAAGTGTACATTAGTTCACCAGATATATTTCTGAATAATGTAGCATATATGAAATGAGTCTAAAATTTTAAATGTGTAAATATGATGACATTAACAGTGCGTTATTTGTGTACTTTAGAACAACACGTATTCTAAATGTACTTGCAACAATATACAATTCATTTGGCAGCATTTAATTTAATAAAACGTTACCACTAAACATCTTCTTTGGAATCGCTTTCGAGTTCAGCCTTACTTTGACAATTATTAATTATTCGTTTTACTCATGATGTGATTTCGGCTACCTTAGCAGAGGTGTAAACGTTCATTGGCAACAAGCGGGGAGTTTCACACGCGTCTGGCGGTAGAACTGTCGTACATCTTTCCGGAATATGGCGCTGGCGACGCCGTAGATGAACGGGTTGACAACAGAGTTTACAACAATTAATCGCTGCAATACCTCTGGAATGGGAATCGCCAGTTTATCCAATGACCCTGGCAGCCAGCAGAACACGAATACAATCGTTATGATGAATAGCAACGCAACATTTGCACTGGTTTTTGTTTGTTTCGCAACTGTTTTGTTTGTAGTCGTCAGAGGAGCTGATGTCCCAGCACCAGGAATGTTCGTACGTCTGCTCGCAATAACCGACGTTTCTTCAACCTTTGTGAAAACATTCGAAGGCCCCAGACCAATGGGACGGGCATCGTCCTCCACTGCTTTGATTACTTTCACTCCCATGGTAACATTTGAAGATCCCATATCAACAACACATAAAGCGTTCTCAACTGATCTGATTTGGTTCATTTTCGTTGTCACATTTAAAGGTCCTGTATTTGGTTGGCGGCTCTGCGTATTATTGAACACACGGGAAGATCCAGGTTCAGACGGGCATGAATCGTGTTGTGACATCCCGTGTGAAACAGCGATCTGGTTTCGCGAGGTCCGTGCCCTCACTAGCAGCGTAACCGCCATTAATATATAAAAAGTCGTCATTGTGGATATGCACACTAGAGCCACACATGAATTATACACTCGTCTAAACTGGTCGTATCTATAAAGCCTCGCAACAGTGTTCACTGATGTGCCTACAACTGCAGTCACAGCAATGATAACCAAAGCCTTCTTCGCTCGCTGTGCGTTCACGTTGAACGTGTGTGGACGTTTGACTGCCACAAAACGCTCGATCGACACAAACACTAGAAGGAAAGACGAGAACAAGATTGACAGATTGATGACATAGAGAATTGCCTCCATTGTCACCAAGTCTTTCTGCGTTGCACTAAGGACGATTCCACAGACACAGACTGCCGAATCAGCGACGGCCAGTGCAAACATATACACTCGCGTTGATGTTGCCATCTTTCGGACATAAACTGCTATTACAAGCAGATTGCCCGGCAATCCCAGCACACACAGGAGCAAGACAGCAATAACAACATCCTCTGTGTATGTTGATTTACTGGAATCGAATGTAACATTTAAGACATGCTGCTGAAAAATTGTGCCGTTGGTCACGTTGGATGTATTCCAAGACTCCATGTTGACGGCTGGCTCGCAATTGAAGATTACACTGCGCGGATTGTGACACCATTGGCCAGTTACCTGTAACATCATTAGACAATATGAAGCCTCTATGAGCTAGACAGTAAACAATAATAAGTAGACTTTCCATAGCACATTGCATTTCATCCCACCTACTGAAACTACATAAAGTCTGTCCAAAATGCAAGATCAAGGTACAATATTATTGTACGCATCCAAGCGCATATGCAATTTACGATAATTTATCGGTAGCGTGTGGGTCATTTTGAATGATTACGTGCAGGTGGTAAGATACTTACTGCGTCATGTCTGCGTGTCATCGGTTAATTAAATACAGAACGTATTGCAGTTGGCTGCCCAATGACGTTGTAACAGGCATTCCCTATTAACGCCGACTTTGCGGATGCATTTATAACAAATATTTCAAACAAAACAACACGTCAGGACAGTGGATAGCACCTGCTAGTATCTAATCTGCACGTTATACGCGTGCATAATCGATAGTTTAAATCTCAAAAGACCGACTAACGCCTGTTATATCGAAGCTGATGCGTACGCATATATGTGAACGTTACATCGAAGCGCATGCGTATGTATGTGTGAACGTTGTTCAACGATTACCTTTGTTCAAATAAATGTTTTGTTGTGCTTTCAAGCAACATTGTTGAAACTGTTCGACATATGTATTAATTTCTTTGTGAACTGTTGCCACCTGGGGGCGTCGACATGAACGATTGGAATTTATGAAGTTCATGAATAGATTAATGAAGTGTATTTCAACACAAAGAAGCAAAGCAGAACATTAGGTTCGAGTTAGTAATGTCATATTATATTTTTTAAATGCGAAGAATCACATATATTACTAATAGTAGTCGCCCTATAGCAATACTTATGATACTAAATACTTATAGTATACACAGTAGCATGCATGAGTTATTATGATATATTATTATATATAAATAATTCTAGAAGCATACCGACCAGCTTCAAGAGGACCGGGCATATATTTTATTTAATATATTTTCCAACGATGTGAAGCTGGAACATTATTTGTAACACTAATTTAGAACGTATACTAAAAGTTCATTGGTATATTTCCTGAAGTTGTATAAATTGTGTTAGTCTTTTCGTCGTAGTGTCACGAAAACACTTCCGAAATGTAAATGAAATGGGATCCCGACAACAGTAAAGCTCTCTTTGAACACGGAATGTCTCAATCCAATAACAAAAAGCAACGACATTTAATAGCCAGTATCGAACACGAGTGATGTTGGGGCCGTCGATGGCATCGCGGTCGGAGCAGTGTTTTATGCGAGGACGATTTATTGGAAGAGGAAAACATAATTATTATCAATACGCTAGCCCATAGGAATTACCGGAGGGTTTACACTATGGACATTTAGTATTATACATTATATCAATATAATTATAGTAAGTGAATAGTTTATTATACTGTCATGGCAATAATATGCAATGAGTGATTGACGGAAATACGGGACGGTCACTCAGCCTCTGACACTACGTAGCTTGGCCTTGGGTGTGTGCACTGATTCTTCAAAACGAATTCGGTTGGCTGCGATCACATCGGGTGGTATATGAACATCATTAGTTACACGACATGTTTAAATACCTATAGCAATAATCCGTAGTAGCTTAAATTTCGATGTCCAGGAGATTTCGTACTCACCAAAACACACCAACTGCACCCCCATTGGAACCTCCTACTGATCCTCCCATTGAATCTCACCAAAAACGTCAAAATGCACACAAAACCGTAAACTCCGGGATTTTCTTCTTTTCTTGGAAGCCAGGAGTTTAACAACAAAACGTATTTTATAAATTTATTTTAAACAAAATGTTGTATAATTCATTAATTAGTGTTAATACTAGAGTTACTTGATTTACAATAATATAAATAAAAATCCAGTATTACAACGATGCTTAAACATCTACATAGTTCAACCAGAGTCCACGGATTGTTGCTGTGACTTAACGATTTTTCACCAGAATCTGCCATGTACGTTGGCTAGGTCAGCTAAGGTATTTACCTTTAAGGTATTTACATTTAATATATGTCCGTACTACCTCACCTTTAAGAGTACACAACAGTGTTGTGTCCAAGTACTGGCAATATTGTTTTCCTTCCTCAATTATCTTGCCTTTCTGAATAGTTTGTTGTTGTACGATGAGAGATTCTTATTACACTGAAGTAAATGTCACCTTTGAGAGTTAGTATTTTTAATTAAGTTAAGTTTTCTCTTCAATCGAAAGGGGTTGACCAAACATTGGTCGTGTTCCGTCGCGTCGCGGAAGAAGTTCGTGAATTGTCTTTATGTCGCAAGGCTCGAGAGTGATGTCAAACGTCTGTCGAACGAAGTTTGTGACGTTCGTCTTCATGCATCCACTCTCCTTTCGATACATGTACATTGTATATGAACGACTAACAAATAACAGTCAACATGGATGCAGTTAACACTTCCTACTGGACCAACGATTCAAGTTTGCTGCAAAATTACATCTTGACGGCGAGCAACGCTACACAGCAGGTGGATGTCCACAGTGTTACCGTGTTTGATTTGTTTAACCAACCTGCTTGTATTTGCGGTTTATATCGTACATATAACAACATCAACGAGAGTGTGCATGTTTACACTAGCTGTAGCTGATTCAGACGTCTGTTTTTGTGGACTGGTCTATAATACGGCGGACTTGTTGATAGTGAATGTTGCGAAGTAACCTTTTGGATAGAGCACTCACCGTCTCGATGTGTGTTGTAGTGTTTGTCTAGATCGAGCGCCTTGTAGCGGCGAAATATCCGAACGCGTTCAACTTGCCTCGAGCGAAGTTGTCTCTCCGTCGGGGTGGGTGCGATTACACACCCAGTAGTGACGACAGCGGCAATATCATGCGTGATGTGTGAAATTTGCAGAAGTTTGGATTATGTTGAGGCAGTGCTAATAGTCTGTGTGCACGAGAGATCATTTGCCAAATTGGTCGAATCGATCGCAATGTTTCGCAAACCCTTGAGAGGCAGTTCTTGATGCCAATGTGTTGCTATCATTAATGCGATTGAATTGCGACGGGTCCCTCATTGACAGAGAGTCGGCGGCGACTGTGAAGCAGCGGCCAATCACCGACCGTCTAGAGGTGCATTCGTCGTGACCTTTTATCAAATTCAAATTGGGAGTGGCGCTTGTCAACATGTAGATAATATGTAGATAGTAGATAAGCCGGGTGAGTAATGAACACGTCTCCCAATAGATGAAATGTGTAAAGTGTATACTTGGATACCGTGTTATAAAAGAACACACTTTTTAATTGTCTACGGCGTACGAATATATCATACTACGAAATATGTGTTTGATACGTAATTTTACAGCACGAACATACACATCAATATAGTTTTAACTATTTTGTAGTGCGACATTAGCGTGTTTGTAATATATTTTGTGTTATTTGGATATACATTTGAAAGTTTTTTCCCAAGATGTCATTCTATCTCTTAGCCTCTATCGACGTGATGATTGTAATAGTAATTATATATTATGCTATTATATACGAATGGAGAATTAACAACGTGAAACAACAATCTTAATGTCGGTAAGCATCAATGTATATAACAATTTGTAAAATTAAATAAAATTTAACTTAGTATGTCATTATACGAAACTTTTCCACAAGATATTAAAAATAACAAAAACTTGTTCAATGATTGACGTAAACGGAAAAACAAAATTTTTTATGTATATTAATATATATATATATATATGGGCATGCTGATAATATATATATATATATATATATATATATATATATACATATATATATATAATATATATATATATATATATATATATATATATATATATATATATATATATATATATATATATATATATATATATATATATATATATATATATATATATTATATATATATATATATATATATATATATATATATATATATATATATATATATATATATATATATATATATATATATATATATATATATATATATATACATATATATATATATATATATATATATATATATATATATATATATATATATATATATATATATATATATATATATATATATATATATATATATATATATATATATATATATATATATATATATATATATATATATATATATATATATATATATACTTACTTAACTAACTCTAATCTACTCCTTAACCTCACCCTTTCTGTATTCCTTAAGCCTTTGCATTATTTCTGACACCAATATTATATTTGTATTAAATTATAAGGCTGCCACCCCAGCATGCTCAGCGAAGGTTGTCATTTTAAACCACTCCTACACACAACTTCAATTATTTGATCAATTACTTAACAAGTTTCGATGTTGTGTCGAAATTGCTGCACGGTTTTCAATAGGTCTACGTTGCACATTTGTCTGCATGATCTCAGTTTTAGGGGATATGTCGCAGGTGTCCTCCTAAATATGGGCCAGATATTAATGAGGGGTGTGTGGCAGGGGAATCAACTTCCTAGCACAGTCGTGTTTGGCGGTCCAACCAATCTCCCACCAATCCCAACTAATTTTATGCCAACCTAAATGTTAGGAAGGCTGGAAATTCGCCTGCATACACAGAGTGTAATGCAAAAAAATCAAAGAGTATAATATTGTCATGAAAACAGTTTAAAATAAAATACAATAAAAACACACTTCATAATACTTTCGTTATTTGTGCAGCTAAACATTAGGACGGGCGGAAGTTATTTATGTTATTTCTTGTTCTTGGAGATACACAGGCTGATAAATAAATAACTTGCCATACGTAATTTTTTTTAATAGTGGCGATATTGATATACTATGCACACATTTCCTACGATGTTTGTCGAAATTGCATTATTCTCTTAAGTAAACCAAACATGTCCACAAACGTGAACTAATTAACATGACGCCGCAAATCGCTTAACTTTAAAATATTAATAATCAAATTAGAACGTCCAGTTTTAGTCACGCTAAAAGCATATTTTAAAGGTAGCAATTCATTATCCATATTGAGTGTTTTATACTAAAATAGGCTAGCGGCTGACAGTCAGCCGTCACGCCAAGATGGCGGCTGAATTACGTCACATATACTAGATCACGCGCCATCCATTTATATAGAGATTAGTTAATATGATTGGCAACTGGCGTGATCGTAACTTTCGATATGACATACGCCAACGCAGGTTACAATATGACTGGCGTATCTTCCCAACTGATTGGCTACAACGAGATTGGCGCCATCGTAGGTTATGATATGACTGGCGTATCTCCCCAGGTGATTGGCTACAACGAGATTGGCGCCATCGTAGGTTATGATATGACTGGCGTATCTTCCCAAGTTATTGGCTACAACGAGATTGGCGCCATCGTAGGTTATGATATGACTGGGGTAATTGTAGTGCTTGAAATGATTGGCGCTATCGAACATGCAAATCGCATACGAATACGAATGTACAAAATAATAATAATATTAATAATAGCAATGATGACAATATTAATAATACACAAGCCCACATAAAATACTGGATATGGCATACACAATGATCAAATAGTTACATATACTGTTTAGAAAAATACGGAACACGCACATGTAAGCCCATCATTTATATAACAATCTACTCAACATGATACTCTCTGTGTAAATGTCTTCTTGCAATGGCGATTTATATCTACTTTGTCAGCCGACACAACAAATATTATGCAAGGATGGATCTTTTTGACACCGTGTGCGCGATTAATGAATTTGGATTGGTTCCAATCTCTTTAATATTTACCCCCCGATTTTGAAGCAGTGGTAAATCAGCTACAGGAAAAAGGTGAACCATTCGCGATTCAGCTCGTGAATGGCGCGAGTCAGGATGTACATCGTAGTGTCTAAACATGTTGCCTCTCACAATGGACACATCATTTAGTTGTTCGTCACTAACGTACCTCAGATGACATACACAATGTGCAGTTTTAAACAAGACGTTGTGACTACAGGAGAGCTGGTATTTTATTACTGCTGGTTTCATACAATCAATATTTGGCATGTCGTAAAAAGCAAGAATGTCGTAAAAAATAAGTAGGAGTGACCTGATGAAATGGGTAGCGGTCACATGGGTATCTCATCCTGCAAAACAAAAAAATTCTTTGATAGATACAGTAAACTCGGCAATTGTACGAGTGCATGGGTGCCTGCGTACGTCATGTATAATATTCCCTACGTCCCCATTTCCTAAAACAACTAGCAACGAAACAATATACCCAAAGACGAAATCCATTGAATTGACCCTGTCCAATATAACGTAAAAGATGGATCAATATAGACGAACGATATTTTTTACTACTATGCCATAGTCAACATATAAAATTTTCTCCTAAATGCCTGGTAGAATAGTTGCCATATTATGCCTATTGGAGCCTATCACTGACGAGTTTCAAGTGAACTAGCGGAAAGCGCAACATTGATAGTTTCCTGGTACAATATGCCTTCCCTACCATTATATAGATGTGGCAATCATTGCATGTTTATGTGTTTGGTGTGATTATTTAATGAGAAGCATGCCTTACGCGTGTGTCTGTGTTTTATTGTAAGAGGCATATGCTCATATCATAAACAAAATGACCCAGTGCGTTTCGCTTTTCGCGGGGAAAGGAGGTCACTCGGTGGCATACGAGGGTAGATGCGGGGAAAGTTAAGTTGGTGAATGATATAATGACCCGAGAGCGCAGGCTGAGAAAGAGAATAATGGCGCAGAGAGAAATGTATTTGAATACATTCAATCAGTGCATCCTGAAATTATCACGTTAAAATTATATTGAGACAACAACATAATTTGGATATAAAACAAATGGCAAGGTTAGAAACTATCCAGAATTAGTCGAACTCGTAGATGATTATGCGGTATCAGTTGCCGGCCAGCGGCTTGAAATCATAACTTTTCACTTGATAAACTGTAAAGTTAGCATCGCCACCAATAGACGTAGTATAGCGAGTGAATCTTGACACCGTAGCATTCACAGCATATGTTATCTGGTCGTCGACGACGCATTGGTACCATGTCAGTATCATTGGTACCACGTTAGTATCATTGGTACCATGTCAGTATAATTGGTACCACGTTAGTATCATTGGTACCATGTCAGTATCATTGGTACTACGTTAGTATCATTGGTACCATGTCAGTATAATTGGTACCACGTTAGTATCATTATCTTCCAACTGAACGTACGCTTAGCTGATTGGATACGTTTACCTATGAATTGTTTTATGGTGGCATATTTTACATACGATATTAAAGATATTTCCTCAAGTTGGTTGAGCCCATCGCGAAACCGATTCACTTATGTCCAGATGTGTAGTGTGTGACTAGTGCGCAGTATATTTAATAGAAAAATGCCTATTTTGTTCAAATCATCGAAAGAATTTACTTTAGTCGTTAGATATGGTAAGGATCAAAATGGTGGAAATCCAAAATGGTAAATACGATGTGGGCTAACGCTGATCGTGGACGTGACCTCCATCCTCATGCTGATCACATGAAAAAGTTATGAAAATTCACTAATGAAGAAAATTGTGATTTTTAAGCATTTTGATTTTCATTTAAGTTAATGCTGGAACACATATTAACTAATTTAATTGTTTGTCTAGTAAAAAAACTAGATACAAAAGTTGCACAAACGAGCAAGCATGTTGCAATGGATACTATAGGTAGGTTTGGTTCTTAGCAAAATTTATTTGAAATGAGACTAGCAAACATAAACTTTATTAAGCTCTTTCAACTGTGCTGACACGTCGAGAAATAATTTTAGCTAATGCATTGTTTTTTATCCTTTTAATTAAAACGGCGCGCGCCGACAAAATAGTTAAAACGGCACACACCATATAATACGCAGCTGTAGAGTCGTCTGCTTGGCGTAATTTAGTAATTATCTTAAATGTCAAATTCGTTAGTACAAAACATAGAATACACTTCACTGAAACAGTGAGAAACAGGCTATTAAAGACAACGTGAAGCCCGCCATCAAGCATCAACAAACTGTGCGTAAAAAGAAGGTTACATACTCGAGCCAGGTCATCCCAGGACAGATAGTTCGCACATATGACCCGTAGTCCATCATTCGTTAGTCCGCAATTGTTCAGTCAGTATATATATATATATATATATATATATATATATATATATATATATATATATATATATATATATATATATATATATATATATATATATATATATATCATGCGTTCTCGTCAAGTTTTATGACTTGCTAACATTTAATCTGCAATAGCGACCACTGAATGCGAAATAACGCTGACTTTGAAATTAATTATGTGAAAATGGAAAAACATAAGACACATATTTGAAATATTATTTAAAAGCGCTACTGTCCAACTGTTTCTGACGTTGGCCTGCAGAATGCTACACATTCTTATAATACTACACTTTGTATGTTTGTTTGTATGTCGTTCTACTCGTCCTAGACGCTATGCGTCTCGTGACCCAAAGTATTAGGTGTTCATCTACGACATCACTTTCGGGACGGCATAATACAATTTTTTTACGTTACCTTTTCCATGAACAAAAGTCCATCCTCCCGTTGGTATAATTTGGTAGTTCTTAAATAATTGTCATGGTAACGATATTAAAAAAACGTTATCACAGCAATGCCTTTTTAACTGGTGCTGCCAGTCATTATCTTTATGGCTCTGTGGAATGCAATTTTCGAAATTGCTACATAATATTAGAAGTTACAGTAACGTTATTCGACCCCTTGCACTCGTATAATGTAACTTATGATAAAAGCAGAACAGACACACGATGTTTTGAATAATAGTTGGTAATGTTTTGTTCGCAAAATGTTGCTGACAATTGTATGTTATAAATACATAGCGCAAAGTTATGCACTTATAGTAATTGTTCCATTCGCGGCAGTGAAGCAACAACTATGGACATAGATGTCACGCAGGACATGTGACTGAAAACTTTGACAGGTTTCTCGTCACGGCCGCCTCCGACACTGTAAGAAACGCAGATGATACATCATCATCACGTCGTGCCATCCCCTCCCCGAAAGTCAGCTATGTTAAAAGTGTGATACAATAAAGTGGGTGGCTTTAAGTAGTTAATTGCAATTAATTTATTGGAATAACGTGCTTACGAATAAGACAGCAATATAATGTTGGAACATTCTAAAAAATGCAATTGAGGATATGACATGGTTGGTACATTTCTGCACGTTGAATTGCATGCACGTGACCATCATATCAGCGTTTTGGGATGTGGAGTTATTAACCACATCTTCCAAAGCCTGGTAGTCAGTGTGAAATAGCACACGTTTAATGCGCAGTTGTGCCAGTTGTGGAAGGAGATATGTTGAATTGTCCAATTCTAAAAAAACAATGTGAGCCGAAAACAGCCCCATAACCTGCCGAGCCAGCTACTTATGAAAATTAATAGAGGAATTATGCTGTAATACATCGATCTTGCGTTGAATGCAGATAAGAAAAACGTTCATGTCAGCAAAGCATTGCCTTTGAAGAAATTCTGACATGTTGGAAGGGTTTTGTGAGCCCGATGGAAAGATTTAATAAACGTCTTCAGAAACATCTTCCAGAAATGACTACAGAATATGCGAAATTAGGAAGACCCATAAATTTGCTGTAATTGCTTCAGTGTCACGCTCGTCTTTGTAAGTACACCATCAATCAGTGCCTGACATTTAATTAGTTTATACAGAGGCAGGCGAACATAAAAAGAGTATCGCGTTCATTGTCACGTCAGAGTAGAAGAAGGCTGAAAAGTATTTCCTTTGTACATAGGTATTCCCACTAGGCCACATAAAGACAGGATATAACGCATCTTTGACCTAAAATTTTCTTCGGATAGCGATATTATCATAAATTCATGAAGCATATGTAGAATGTGTGGTATATTCAGCTGTCGATGTGTAACCAATTGAACAGCTGAATTGAAAGTTTAAAATACAAATACAGCTAGATGTAAAGCCCATCGACAGACTAATGTCTACATAATAGAGCCCAATAATTGAAAAATATATGTTGAAATTAGAATAAAGTGAATTCCCAATAATACTGGACAAAATAAGCAATGTGGATTGTATCAGTAACATAAAAATGCGTGTGCAAAGTGCAAAAAAACTATGATGACCGTAGAACATCATAGTATTTTTAAATTACGTCATCAACGCTAAACAACTCGGATGACAAATGTTGTGTTGTAACTGTGCTTGTAAGAAGCCAAGTATAGTGCAATTTTATATGTAATTCCCGAAATGTGGTACCAATTGTAATGGTCAAATAAAAATGCAGGCCATATCATAAAATATAGTAAGTAAGAGCAAAATGCTATAGACATAGCACAACATGTAATGGTAAGAACACAATGTTATATAAATAGCAACAAATGTATTAGTAAGAACACAATGCTATAGAAATAGTACAACGTGTGACTTGGTAAAAGCAAATAATGCTAACGTCATAGCAAAACAAATAATTGTAAAAGCACGCCGCATGGCAAACCCATGACAAACAGCCAACTAAGTGCTCTGAAGCCTACATTTGTATTGGACTTCCAGGATGTGTAACAAGGACACATCCCGCTACAGAGCAAATAGTGACAGCAATATTGAGGTAGCAACGTATATTATAATAATACTTATAGTCATCAATATATGGATCCATCAACAGTTAAATTAAAAAACACCAACATTGGATTATAATGGAAATAACTGAATAGGTCAATGGGAAAACAAACGTATATTTCTCTGTAATGTCGATTAACTACGGACATCATACTTACAAACGGTTAAGTCCGCGTACAAGTGCAGCGCGAATAGTAGTATGGTATTTGGCATACAACGTGTGTGTGTGTGATTTACTTCATCACCATGCATAACATCTTGTCGACGGAATTTGACACATTTACATGACCACCAGATAATGAGGGTATCGCTTCAACTCTGCATTCGCTGCTTTAATTTGCTGTTGATATTACTGAACATACCTGCGTTTAAATCGAAAAAGGAGTTCACACACATATAGTCGACTGCATGACGATTGTGTGAATTTGTCACCCACTAGAACAATTATTTATCTAGCCACGTGTACACCATTGCATGTCTCACTTGATATATAATTTTACCTGAGGATTCTCCCGAATAATGTATTGCGACATATGTCGATTCGATTGAATACGATCTCCAAGCTTAGATACAGATATAACATCCCATATAAGCAGCTGCAGACGTAATGGCATGTCCCGTCATCTAGCAACCGTCGATTCTAAACGCGCTAACTGCTGATATCATATTATAAAGAAACTTGCAATACGATTAGTAAGTATTGCTCAATCACCACAATTATATCAATGACATATATCTGATACTATATAGCAGAGCAGTGTATTTAATTCGTAACACTCATTTGTTACAAATGAACTAATGGGAACGCAGGAAGATGTTGTTAAGACAACAGTTGCCCTCTGGCAGCTGAGGGACGAGTGATCGTAAAAATTGTTAAGTATTGTTTAGTCGTAATGACGCTTATGTTGATCATAAAAGTGGGTGAACTGCAAAAAGTAAATCAGACACTGATCACTATATTCCGAAAAAAAATGTCTCTCATAATTCCAGCAAACCACTCATACTCTTCGATTATAAACACATCAACGTCGAGGCGTGATCAGGTCAGATGCGAAAACATGAGCCGTCGTCGTCGCAATAGTTATATTTGGCCTTTGCCTATATATCATTCTGGTGCTGAAACAAGCAAACTAATCGCCGCCGTTAAAACTACATAACTACGCAACATATATCCAACGTAAACTCTAGATGATCTTTTTACTAAAAAAAACAAGCATTACATGTCCACAAGACGAATATAGCGAATGATAAACATTGACCGCTTTAGGACATATAATGTCATGCGGAATTTTCGCTTACCGATGTTAGTACTCTAACATCCGCTAGGGGTCACGTTACTTGTCTACCAATACGACAGGCGTCACCTCTACAAGTAACGTTAATAGGTAATTATATTTAATAAATTAATACAACGCAATCAACCTGAGGCTTCATAAACGGTGTTAAGAATGACTGAGAGTATTAACCAATGGACGCCGTGCCGCGCCTCGCACCTGGTCATTTCAATAGGCTTCAATAGGCAAGGTGTTCAGAACAAGTGTCCCTGTAAATGTCTAGCCATTTTCTCATTATCTTAATAATCAGGATGCTAGCTCTTTTATTCAGTTTGTAAGGTAATTTTGCATTTGTTGTACAGTTGTTCACCCTGGTTTACAATTACGCAGGCATTTGACATATCATTGACAAGGAGTCTGGAAAACGTTTCAAATTAAATATCTAGTCAACAATTTTTCATTTATATTAATTTAATTTTAATAAACAGGAGGTAATATACTTCATCAATGTCTTCAATAATGTATACACCCGTCATTCAGTGACCTGATCATTCCATATACGTTATGAATTCGTTCATTGTCCAAGTATTGTCTCAGTTAGCAAGCGCACTGTCTATAGCGCGTCCGACGGTAGAACTTGTGCATTTCTTCTATGTACATAGCGCTGGCGACGGCATAGGTGGACACATTGTAATTACCCTAGTTTTCAGGTAATCACTAAACTATTCGCCATCCACGCACGCACGCTTCAATTAGTATTATGCAGTTAAACCAGGAACAGGATACACGTATCACATAGTGTAATTCATCACGCCATCAAGCCATAATTAATCAGTGGAAATATGCTGTGTCCGCGAATCCGTTCTCATCATCACGCATTTCCTCTAACATTAATTTCCATTTTAAAAATGCAGTTGTATCAGGGGTGTTCTTGCGTGCAGCAATAGGTAGATGCGACAACTGCATACGCGATGTGATAACATAGTAATTTGATAGTTTTCTGAGGTACGATTTAACAATGTTGATGAGGATGGGGAAATAACGTAGGAAATTAATTGTTTTCACAGAAGGAAGAATTACTGAATGCAACCAGAAAAGGGTTGAATAAGCTTGGCACTGCATTAATACTGCATACCATATAATTCCAGCTTTCTTGTTATCTTTGAATGCAAAGTACTTTTGAACTGTACCTGCAACCATTAACATTTTCGTGAACGGAAACAAATTTGAGGAAGTAGAATTTCATATACCTTTGGTTCACCTTAAGTTGTGACCATGTGTGTTATCTCTAGACAATAACAACATAAGGATTAGCAGAGACACCCGCTTCAAAACCAAGCTTAGACTCTACAGAGCACTTGCTATGTCCATCCTTCTCTACGGATGCGAGAGCTCGACTCTGACAGGAGAGACAGAAAGACGCGTACATTTGAAAATAAATGCTTCTGGAGATTCCTCCGCATTTCGCACATTGAGCACAACAGAAACGAAAAGGTTAGACCACAATAAGACTTAATTGCTGGAAAGTAGGAGCCATTGGTGGCAACAGTAAAACAGCGCAAACTCTCCTGTTTTGGCCACATCACTCGACACAACACAATTGTAAAAAATATCATGCAAGGCACCCTGGAGGGTAAGAGACGACGGGGCCGCCAGATAAAGCACTGGCTGGACAATATAAAGGAATGGACACTTCAATACATACCGACCATGCATTGTGTTCTTACTAAAAAATTGTTGTGCTGTTTCTATAATATTGTGTTCTTACTATTACATGTTGTGCTATGTCTATAGCCTTTTGCTCTTACTTACTATATTTTATGGTATGGCCTCCATTTTATTGTACAATTACAATTGGTACCACCTTTCGGGAATTACAATTGCATAATATTTGGCTTCTTAAAAGCACTGTTGCAACACAACATGTGTCATCCGAGTTGTTTAGCGTTGATGACGTCATTTTAAAATGCTAAGGCGTAGCAAAGTCTGAACATTTAATATCGCTACTTGATTTTAAGGTAGTGCCAAAGTTTGAGTGCATGTTAATGTGGCCGAATTTAATTTTCAACGGATAAATGGAGGGTATATATATATATATATATATATATATATATATATATATATATATATATATATATATATATATATATATATATACATAAATAGTAAGAAACCGTTGGAGTATTTTCCCGGGCTAAAATTCAGCGAATATGTATATATACATATATATATATAAATATATATATATATATATATATATATATATATATATATAATAATAAAAAGACTTCTTTGGCGCCAATATCCTCGGAAAATCCTCAGTGGCGCAACAAACCCAAAGAATTGGGCATTCTCGTAACCATGTACAATGCAAAAAGGCGTCAACCGATGGATGCCACGAAGCTAAGGAGGATAGGCCATTTTGAAAAGATAGGTTTTCAGATTACGGCTAAATGAAGCTATATTTCTTGTTGATTTTACGCTGTCGGGGAGTGAATTCCACAGGGCTGGTGCGGCAACCGAGAAAGCTCGAGTTCCAGCGTTTGTCTTAACTCTGGGAATAGAAAGTAAACCAGAACCACACGACCGAATTTGTCTGGGTTGTCTTGCTGGAGTGAGCATTGAATGTAAATATACAGGTTGTTTGGTTGAAAGGGCTTGAAAGGTAATTGTACAGATCTTAAAAATAATGCGATATTGCACAGGGAGCCAATGCAATGATTTTAGAAGTGACACTGAGCGAGAGAAACGAGGAGATCGTGTAACTACCCTAGACATACAATTTTGGACACGTTGAAGTTTTGTAATATCCTTGATAGCAAAATTATGAAGGATGGAATTGCAGTAATCAAGCCTGCTGCTAACAAGAGCTGTTGCAATAGTTTTAGCGACAGAAAGTGACATATACCGGCGAATACGGCGAATATCACGGATATAGTAAAAACAGCAACGACACGTTTGAGAAATATGTTGTCTACAGTTGAAATTCATTTCAAAAGTGACTCCCAAATTCTTCGCTGAGGCTGCTGGTGTGATAGTTTGATTCAAGATACATGTCGGTAAAAAACCATCAAGTTTGCCACACTGCTTTGGAGTACCAATGATGAGAAATTCAGTTTTGTCTGCGTTTAACTTAATTTGCTCTCAGTCATCCAGAGGAAGATATCCTGGAGACAATCGCTGAGCTGATGTAGGGAGCGATTTGTATCCGAGGTAGCCAAAGAAATGTAGATCTGTGTATCGTCTGCGTAAAGGTGGTGGTCCAAATTATGATTTTGGATAACAGAGCTGAGTGGCGTAGTGTAAAGTGTGAACAGCAAAGGCCCCAGAACAGAACCCTGGGGGACACCATATATATATATATATATATATATATATATATATATATATATATATATATATATATATATATATATATATATATATATATTTATGCAAACAACAACACAACACAGAAATAGATATATGAAAAGCCCAAATGAATTACGTTTATTGTGGGGATTAAGGGTAAGCCCACTTTCAAAGAAATGTAAAACAAAGAAATGTGGGCTCCACAACCCAACGCCAGGCTGAGTACGCTCCATGCGAGCCTCCTGGACGTCGGGTTCAATAGAGCCCACATTTCAACACAAAGCAGTAGCAGTATTCCTAGAACAAATAAAAGAAACAATGGCATTACTACTGTCATGGAACACCCTTAAACCAAATAGCATAATGCCCTACATGCTATCACGAAGTCTATGAATACAACTACGTGCTTAAAAATACACTAGCTCTAACTGGAATAACTACAAAGGTGGGGCCAATTCGCTACACGAACAGTTCTAAAATCCAAGGTGGAAGTGAATCGAGCTGCGTCCCAGCATTAAAACCCGTGAACACTTCTGGGAAAGCCAAAACTCCCATGTCCACTATCGCAATAAAAAAATGGGAAAGCTTGGAAATATGGAACACCCCACTTCCACCAAAGATGTACAATTGCTGCTAACAAGTAAACACACAAGAGGGAGAAAGATGGGGAGGAGGGTGGGAAAAATTTTCAAAGCGCATCCACTCCGTATGCTTTCAGAAAACAAAGTGGCTAGTCCAAGTTTGAAATATGTAGCGTCGCGCAGCTGGTGCGCGCTGATTGGTTCAAAATATGGAGGCAGCAAAGTGGGTCACATAGTGCGTCACCCAGCTCTGCTGGGTTAGCATAATAGAATAAATTAGCAATGGACCAATCATTAATTGTATGTGGTGTTGCTCGCATAAAAACCCATATGCAACCTTGGCTGTGCCAATTTCGCATACTCCCATTTATGCAATCAACAACACAACACAGATATGGAGATATGAAAAGGCCAAATGAACGACGTTTATTGTGGGGATTAAGGGTAAGCCCACTTTCAAAGAAATGTAAAACAAAGAAATGTGGGCTCCACAACCCAACGCCAGGCTGTCTACGCATATATATATATATATATATATATATATATATATATATATATATATATATATATATATATATATATATATATATATATATATATATATATATATATATATATATATATATATATATATATATATATATATATATATATATATATATATATATATATATATATATATATGTACAGGACGAGAATTAAACTAGTGTATCAGTTGAGTATATATGAAATAAAGTGATACATTTCCATAAAGTACACACACAAGGTAATATATGACATAGTTGTAGTAAACTTTTTCGGTAAAAAGGAATTAACAGTCTTAGCGTAAGTTGATATACACTGAGTTCATTGTTTTTTTACACAGTTTTCTGCGTATTCGCTAGATGGCAGGCATTTTGTTGGGCTCATGCGAGCTTAATAGAAAAACACGTAGTTACCAAGTATATTATTGTAAATGTTAAACTAAATTCGTAATTACCCAGCCTAAAATGTTTACCTCAAAAACGCCCTTATTAAAGTATAACGTAGCAGTCAAATTAATATTAAATTATGTGATATCGCCGTGCAAACTGCAGGTAAAGACCACAAAGCATTTAATATGCGGCAATTGCATAAACGAGGTTGACTTTGTCGAGTCTGGATGTGATGGATGAGGTTCAGGTGGATAGTTTTAGTTTTGAGTGTAAGGTATGTTCGAAGGTGACGGAATTATAGGTGCAGATGGAACAGCTAAAGCTGTTCGTTGTGGCAATGGAGGGAAGCCACCAGATGGGTTGTGCGAGAGGTTTCGGTGTGGGGACAGTAAATGATAAAGTGGGGGAAGACGATGGGAGAGATTCTAGGTAGAGCTGATCTCAGCCTGGAAGGAGGCTAAGAGGACTTCAGATGACACGTCGTAAAGAGGCGGGACGTAAAAAGAAGTGATGAATGGAGACAAAAAGGAAACAAACGGGAGAGAAGACAACTGGAGGAGATGGAGATGGTTGTGGGGAGACAGAAGCGAAGGATACGGGAAGGAAGGAGATGAAATAGAAGATTATGGGAGTGAGGGGGTGATGGTGTGAGGGAGGCGGGAGGTAAGGCGAAAGGAACGAAGGTGTCGGGACGAAAGGCGACGTGAGAGCAAGTTACCAGGAAAAGGGACGGAAAGGTGACAGGTTGGATTGATGAGAGGGATATTGGCAACAGTCTGCAGGACAGAATGTGACGGAAGGGATCCAACGGAAGAGCTATTCTAAGGTAGTGATAGAGGGGGTGAGGAAGAGATCGACGGTGTTTTGGTGGGACTCGATTGTTTGGGGCCAACTTAGAGGCAATAACTGAGAGGATAGAACATATCGTGGGTTAGGGTAATAGTGGATCTGTTTTAGCACAATCGTGGACAAACAACGTATAGAGGGTCGGTACAACTGTCATAGTTAGGAAATACATGAAGATATTCCTTTAAAGCAGACGCGACTAAGCAGGTGATCATGTTAGGGATTTTATCAGTAGAAGGAAGGAGGGGTCGGAAATATCGAAATATCGAAATAGACTGACACTATACGTAATGTTTAGGAGAGATCGAATATAAAGAAGGGGAGGGGTGTCATTGTATATGATAAAGAAAATATTCAGGCTTATGAAATAAAATGCAAGGCGCTATAAAGGAAGTGATTAAATGGGAATGTATCGTAATGGGAGATTTAACAGTGGACACATGCAGAATATAGGGTGTGAGGACCACCAATTTATATTTCTAATTCAGGATAGCTTCCTTATTCAGCATGTACAAACAGGAAAGATAATGTATTAAATACAGTTTTGTCATCACATAAACATTTGTTGAAATTGTAAAAATACACGAACCATTGGGTAACTGTGATCATAATAAAATACATTTTAGCATTAATGTAAAACCAGAAACTAAAAATAAGAAACGTACAGGAGAAACTTTCACAAACGTAACTATAAAGATATGAATAAATACATAGCAAAGCTAGAAAGGTATAATATGCTCAAGACCACAATTTTCTAAAATATGAAATTTAGGGTATCAATCATACATTTTTTCCCTTGAAAAAAGAAGGAAAGATGTTTAGAAAGAACATTTTGCCAAAATAAGCTATTAGAAAAAACGGCTACTTCAGTTAAGTGTTTACAAGATAGGATATTAATTAATTACCAGTTGCATATGATAAATTTTAAGAGGTTAAATCTGACTCTTTAAGGCAGTTAATTGAACTACAGAAATGGTAGCTCAGAAAATAAAGGCAATGAAGTATAATAAATCATATGGAATGGATGGAATTATGGCATTCCGGTCCAATATAGTCGACCATTCTTCTACTATGGACCAACGTTTACTTTATATTGGGCAGGGCCGTCAATTCAATGAATCTCTTCGTTGGTATATTGTTTTCTTTGTTGGTTGATATAGGACATGGGAACGTAGGGAATAACGGAAACAATGTCACGAGTCTCAGTGCCTGGAAGCATTTATACATTGTAAGATGATCTGACATTCTCATAAATGTCTAAATCAATGGATGTAATAATAAAATTGCTAATAGAAAAAACAAGTTGTGGCTACACAAAGTGTAAATAATTGTATTCAATGAAGGTATCAGTGTTACCCATCATGCATCTTGTCATCCTCCATCGTTTACCCACAGTTGAGGTTTCGTAGGTCGCACTGCCAGTGGTCCAATATACGGGAACGTGGTCTAGTTTAGCTGATCACACAGTGATGAATCCGAAATAGATATCACCAAAGCTAGTGAAACTTTGCTCTTCAAACCTTCTACATTCAGTATTTAAATATTTATTTCACCGCCTATGTGCCTCGGTTAGCTGAAGCGTTAAAACTACTGCCACACATCACTTTGTTTTGTTTACACACTCACACACACACACACACACACACACACACACACACACACACACACACACACACACACACACACACACACACACACACACACACACACACACACATACACACACACACATACACACACACGCACGCACGCACACACACACACACACACACACACACACACACCTTACCCTTTGAAGCTGCAATAACACACTGCTCTGATGAAACTTTTATTTCAGCACTTATTTTTATTCCTAAAGTCCTTTTCTTTTTACAGTAGTACCTAAAATAGTATATCCCATATTATAGTTTATATCCAAGTTCCCCTGTCCTGTGTATTCTTACATGTGACATTTCCCAAAATTTAATAATAACTGTAATTTTTAGAGTTTTGTAAATATTGTTTATCACAATCATTATTACCATTTCTAACCATGTTTGTGTCATCCCCAATTTTCATTGATATATATATATATATATATATATATATATATATATATATATATATATATATATATATATATATATATATATATATATATATATATATATACAAACGCTTGAACGCATATAGAGGAGAGCCACTAAACATATTCCGGAACTGAGATACCTTAGTTATGAAGAACGTATGAGAGAATGTGGTTTAACAACCCTAGAGACAAGAGGAAATCAGATTGAAGTTGTTTTAATATATCGAATGGGTATGAAATTATTTATATAAATGTATTTTCTCACTCAAGAAAAGTAGTAGAACTAGAAGACATAACGCAAAAGTAGTAACGAATCTGTGAAATTTGGACAACAGGAAATACTTCTTTCTCACAGAGGACTATCAATGAATGGAACAAATTGTCTTCGGATTGTGTAACGTCTAGCTTCGCGAATATGTTTAAAAATAATGTTGACACATAAGGAAGCCACTAGTTTATCGAAAATCCAATGATGTTTCATCGGTATGGTATGATGATTATTATATTATGTTTAAATGTTGCTTTGAAACTCGTCTTTTTATGAACACTGTTAGTGTTCACTCTCCCAACTATTACCACGGTGAAAGTTGCCTATTCACAACGAACCTGTAATTATCATGCTTACTACGCCAAAGTAGATTCAGTTTTGCACACCAAAACACCTGGTGTTTAATATTTGGACATATATCATTGCACATAAATGTACAATGTCAACAGGGGTATGTGCACACATTACACATGACTAAGCACTGATATTATTCTGCATAAAATATATATGCTTGTAACTAGTCAGGATTATCTTAATTCAACTATCTAATAATTATTTGCATTAATACACTTTTGTGGTGGTTTTTAAGAAAGCAAAAACACCACTGAACGCAGTGAAAACTGAACCAATATGTGCCAGTTAGCAAAATACACCTGGTGGACGTGTCTTTGTTTTGAACTCTTTAAATATTATTATGCGTTAATTTTGTTTGGAAGCATTATTCACACTGCTAGCATTTGCACAGTCAGCTTAAATTATTCCATCAATTAATATCTGTAAAAAAATTATAATTTATCAATCAATATATTTTCTGAATCAAAACACATATTAAACTACTGTTCGTCTGATGAGCGCTGTCAAATTTCACCATATCAGCTGTTAGCACAATAAACTTAGCCTATTCACTGTAATCCTTACAATGTATAATGTTCAGTTTTAGTTTATCACACTGACGTATTTGAGAACTGTTTGAATTAAGGGTAAGACAGTAATTATCAAATAACCGATTTCAGCTTCAATCATCTACGTAACATCCTCGTGGAGACAAACTCTTTGCTTTTGCGAAACTACTTGGGACAAATCCATAGACAGGTCGGAAGCACCGGCGCAACTATTTTCATTCGTAGGCGTTCGTTTGACGAAGATCACATAACAATAGTAGAAAAACACGCATCGCGTTGTAAACGATTGTACATACTATTGTTCTGAGTTACGTAATATGTACGTCAAACGTCCGGAAAGGTTCTTTCATGATATCGCCACCCCCGAGTAATCTGGTGATTTTTTTTTTATTTAAAATCCTCCACTATGGATTGACAATCAACTTGGGGACGCCTAAAATAATATTGTGGGATGTGGTCTAGTTTGCGCCTAGTGGCTGCTTCTGTTAAAAAGGCTCTCCTTATGATGTGGATTATTAAGTGTTAAGTATTTTACAGAGTTCTCTCTTTACATACACTTTCATGAGTGTGCCAAGATCATACCCGATTCCGTGTATCTGTAAGTGTGTTGTTGTTGTGACTATATTCCGGTGTGTACCTGTTTTACTGCCATGCTAATGCGGTCAGCCATGACCAAAGCGGCTAGAACAATGTATGCCATGACCACCCTCACAACTGAACTACTCACTACTGAACGACTGCATTGTCTGCAACCCAGCAGATCATTTCGGTTGGACAATGTAGCCTGGAGAGCTGCCTGCAACGCTGGTGTGGGGTTGCACCAGCCCACTCGTCGGGGGTGTCGTGGAGGAACACCCTTACGCCGTCCTATTCATACCATTGTGTCAACAAGACCGACACCTTCTGCCAAGCCGCCTTGCGTCAATCGTGCCAATCTCGTCCACGTAATGCTCGAAAACTGTGAGGTGAATCCAATATACATTTTTCTTTGATTTTTGCAAGATCAATACGACATAAAGCTACAATTATAAATGAACACATCGTTGAACACAAATGGGATGTGCTTGCCATCACAGAGACATGGTTAGGTAAGAAGAATGATGATGCGACAACCGCCGAGGTAACTCCGCCAGGATATACTTTCCAACATGTTGCTCTGGTCGTAGCGGTGGAGTTGCAATTGTGCATCGCAACACATACAAGACAAAGTTGCAACCGAAGTTGTCCTTTACGATCACGGACCTACTCCGTCTTCAGATCATTAACCCGCACTGTGTGAAATACAACGCATGGGTTGTCTACCACCCCTTGTCTCCAGCAAGTCATCCGGACTAATATCGGAATTTTACGTCGAGCTAGAACACTTATTAACTGAAGCAGCAATATCGGTTGTGCCCATCATCATTGCAGGGGATTTCAATACACACTTCGACAACGAAACTAAATCAGAACCACTACGCAATCTACTAAAATCGTTCAACCTGACACAACATGTACTTTCGCCAACGCACCATAGTGGACATATTCTAGATCTGGTGGTTAGTAGTAGTGATAACAACTTAATATCCTCCGTTACATTTATTCCAAACCCTGTGTCAGATCACCATCGAACTGAAATTGCAGTCAGCACCTTGGCAAGACCTTTTGTGGTGCCGATGACTGCAAAACGGAATTTCCGGAACACCGACAACGTAGCACTCAGAAGTGAAATGGAGTCTGTTTATGTAGATATGACATCGTAAAGATCAGCAGGTGGAAGAACTGGTGGCGACCTATAACAACAACGTAACGATGTGTCTCGATAAACTCGCTCCGTGGCGCAGTGTACGCACTCGAAACAACATTCTCCACCCCTGGTACGACGCGGATATAGCAGATGCCCGCGAAAGGAGACGCAAACTAGAAAATATGTGGAGGAGGACCAAGCTAGAGGTACATCGTCAGTTGTGTGTTAATTCATGTGATGAGTGTTCTGCCTTGATACTAGAAAGAAAAATGAGATATTTTTAAGATCGTTTAGAATACAACAAAAGTACGTTTCGTATTCTGCGATCGCTGAACGATAACATAGACTATATTGTTCCTATCGTCACATGCATTACAAACGTGAATGCAGTTATGCCTGGGCTGCTTAAGCAGGCAATTGTTCGGCCATTGCTAAAGAAACCATCACTCGATCATGACACACTGATCAACTACCGTCCAGTTAGCAATCTAAATCATCTATCCAAATTCATCGAGAAAGTTATTGCCGGAAGGATCATCTGTCATATATCCGATCAGCGAATGCAGGATTGTTTCCAATCAGCTTACCGGAAAAATCATTCAACTGAAACCGCATTGTCCTGTGTTACAAATGCTTTGAAAGTCGCGAGGGATAACATACAAGGTACAGCACTTGTGCTAATCGACTTTAGAGCCACCTTTGATACAGTCCACCACAAGATAATGATTCAGCGGCTACGCTTGCGTTAAGGCATTGTGGGCAAGGCGCTTGGCTGGTTGCAATCTTTTTTTGCAGAATCGGACTCAGCGAGTAGTCATTCGTGATGCGTCATCGAACACAACATGTTTGGCATCGGGTGACCCGCAGGGTTCGGTGCTTGGAATATTGCTATTCTCGCTGTACGTCCTAATCATCGGCGATATAATCAGAGCGCATGGACTTTCATTTCATCATTACGCGGATGATCTGCAATTGTACTGTCAGTTTGACCTAACCGCGCCACGCCTCTTTTGTGCATTATTATATATATATATATATATATATATATATATATATATATATATATATATATATATATATATATATATATATATACATATACATATATCTATATATATATATATATATATATATATATATATATATATATATATATATATATACATATATATATATATATATATATATATATATATATATATATATATATATATATATATATATATATATATATATATATATATATATATATATATATATATATATACATATATATATATATATATATATATATATATATATATATATATATATATATATATATATATATATATATATATATATATATATATATATATATATATATATATATATATATATATATATATATATATATATATATATATATATATATATATATATATATATATATATATATATATATATATATATATATATATATATATATATATATATATATATATATATATATATATGTATGTATATATGTATGTATATATATATATATATATATATATATATATATATATTTATATATATGTATATATATATGTATATATATATATATATATATATATAAATAAACATATATATACACACACACACACACACACACACACACACACACACACACACACACACACACATGTAGTTCCATTTTCTGTCTCAATCCTAATGAGCTGTAATTAAAATTTATATTTTACACTAGTTATTTAATTACTATATTTATTTATTTTTTATGTATTTTTTTATATTTATTTATATTTATTACGTTTTAGTATTATGCATTACAAAAATTTACTTATATATTTATACACGCCAAATATTGTATGTGTTAATTACATAGCATACACGTATATTTTATTCATGTAAAGTAACTCTATACTGGTTGTAGAAATGGTTATAATTATTATTATTTTAGCAATTTTAGAAAACTACTTACAATTGTCTTGCACATGTTGTAGAGTGCCACGAACAATATAACATTGGATCTGGCGCTATATGAAATAACACGTATTATTATTATTACTATTATTATTATCCCAATTCACGCGTAGCTGACGGATATACGAGTGGACAGATATATTGAGGCATAAACCAGTTTATATACTAGATGTGGATGCAATTTTGTGGCAGTGATGATTGGATGGCATCAGTTAAAACGAATGTAATTTACGCAGCGTGTCCTCAGGGTTACGGATAATTCCACTATACATTATCGGATCAGAGGCAGATATGCAGTTTCGTCATGTTATATCCGACTATGTGGATGTCTAGAGGTGTTCTAGAATAATTAGACGGAATTCAGGCAGTCGTATCATTTTTGTTTAGGAATATATTAATCAGATCTGGGGCCGAAGTACTCGGTACTCGTGTACTCAAGTACATTTTTTTAAATAATCGTACTCGTACTAGTGTTCGATGTATTCAGATTTTACGAGTACATTACGAATACATCTGAATACTTTCTCAACATGATATTGCGATAATATAAAATTATTATTTTATCAAATCATTAACAACTACAACAATAATTTTAAAAAGTACGTGTATATATAATATATATATATATATATATATATATATATATATATATTATGTTCTTGTCTAGTCCCGTGTTATTACTTATTTATGTGATTCGTATGGTGTTTGTGTCGATCGATCGTCTTTTGGCTGTTAAACGTCCACACGCGGTCTGAATGAAGAGGACCGGGCATATATTTTTATTTAGCATATATTCCAACGAAGTGAAGTGGAAATTCATTGGAATATTTCAAAGAATAACACACACACACACACACACACACTCACACACACACACACACACATATATATATATATATATATATATATATATATATATATATATATATATATATATATATATATATATATATATATATATATGTATACATATATATATATATATATATATATATATATATATATATATATATATATATATATATATATATATATATATATATATATATATATATATATATATATATATATATATATATATATATATATATATATATATATATATATATATATATATATATATATATATATATATATATATATATATATATATATATATATATATATATATATATATATTTAGCGTCTTAGCTTTTGCAAAATTGTGTGTATAACAAACACCATGCCTAACCTATGAGCCCATGTTACTAAGCTTTTAAACCACCATGGCGTTGTCTTTAAGTACCAGTTAATTCAGGTTTCTATTACCATCCATTACAATACAAAGGAAATTATGAAGTAAAATATTTAAGAGCCATATTATTTCCATTCATTTCAATCAGTTATCAATACAACCAGTCATTTATTTAATAACAAAACAGCACAGCAATATACGTCAGGTCAACACAACAATAACAAATGTAGTAATACTACACGTTTACTAAATTACATTAGTATATAAATTACAACTACACATTTTATGCAGATTGAAAACGTCAGCGAGTAGTAAACATACCTATTTCCAGCACTTTGAACAAAGTTGTTCGTGAATGCAAATATCCTGCATCAAAAACTGCTTGCACATGTATCTTTTTAATTATATTATTACAACAGTAAACAACAAGCATAAAACTAGAAAAAAAATGTATGTGCAAAATGCAATGTAACAAGAAACAATACAAAGCTGCAAAACTGGCTTTCTTTGATTAGCTCGTAACGAAAAAAATAAACTGTATGAAATTGACTGCAATATATTTAAGTTGCACACAGTTTGTTCTTCAACTTGTTTGCATAGAAGTAGAATTGCCTGAGCAGAAAAGATATTACATATCCCCTAAAGACTCGTTTCTTTGTATTTTATATAATTTTCATCCAACAAATCACCACAAACTATATTATCTGAGACTTTACTCTGTTACACTTAAAGAGTATATCATTGTCGGTGTGAATATGATGATATTAACAGCGCGGTCTTTGACTACTTTAGAACAACACACATTCTAAATGTACTCGCAATAATATACAATTCACTTGAGAGCATGCGTAATAAAAGGTTACTTTTAAATAATCCAAAAACATCTTCTCCGGAATCGCCTTCGAGTTCGGCCTTACTTTGAAACGCCTATCCATGTTATTAAACGTTTCACGCATGTCATGAATTCGGCTACTGTCGCAGAGGTGTAAACGTTCATTGGCAACAATCGAACAGTTTCCCGCGCATCTGCCGGAAGAACTGACGAACGTCTTTCCGGAATATGGCGCTGGCGACGCAGTAGATGAAAGGGTTGACAACAGAGTTGACAACTATTAATCGCTGCAATCCCACTGGAATGGGAATAGCCAGTTTAATCAACGACCCTGGCAGCCAGCAGAACACGAATACAATCGTGATTATGAATAGCAACGCAACATTTGCACTGGTCTTTGTCTGTTTCGCAACTGTTTTGTTTGTAGTCGTCAGAGAAGCTGATGTCCCTGCACCAGGAATGGTCGTCCGGCTGCTCGCACTAACCGACGTTTCTTCAACCTTTGTAAACACATTCGAAGGCCCCAGACCAACAGGATGGGCAACTTCCTCCACTGCTTTGATTACTTTCACTTCCATGGTAACATTTGAAGATCCCAGATCAACGACACATACAGCGTTCTCAACAGATCTAACATGTTTCATTTTCGTTGTCATATTTGAATATCCTGCATTTGGTTGCTGGCTCTCCGTGAACCTACGTGAAGACCCCGGTTGAGACGGGCCTGAATCGTAAATAGATGTCCCTCGTAAGACAGCGATCTGGTTTCGCGAGGTTCGTGCCCTTAGTAGTAGCGCAACCGCCATCAAAATATAAAAAGTCGCCATTGCGGAGATGCACACTAGGGCCACACATACGGTATACACTCGTTTGAACTGGTCGTATCTATAAAGCTTCGCAACAGTGTTCACTGATGTGCCTACAGTTGCAATCACAGCAATGATAATCAAAGCCTTCTTCGCTCGCTGTGCGTTCACGTTGAACGAGTGTGGACGTCTGATTGCCATAAAACGCTCGATCGACACAAATACCAGAAGAAAAGATGAGAACAAGATCGACAGATTGATGACATAGAGAATAGCCTCCTTTTTCACCAAGCCATCCTGCGTTGCACTAAGGACGATTCCACAGACACAGACGGCCGAATCAGCGACGGCCAGTGCAAACATGTACACTCTTGTCGATGTTGTCATCTTTCGGACGTAAACTGCTATTACAAGCAGATTGCCCGGCAATCCCAGCAAACAGAGGAGGAATACAACAATAATAACATCCCCTGTATATGTTGATTTACCGGAATCGAATGTAACATTTAAGAAATTCTGCAGACAACTTGTGCCGTTGGTCACGTTGGATGTATTCACCGACTCCATGTTGACAGCAAGCTCGCAAATGAAGAATACACTGCGCGGATTGTAACACCATTGACCGATTACCTATAACATCATTAGTTAATATGAAGCCTCTATAGGCGAGACAGCTAATAATAATATGTTGACTTCCCAGAGCGCATTGCATTTCATCACGCCTACTGAAACTACATAAAGTCTGTCCAAAATGCAAGATCAAGGCCCAATATTATTGTACACATCCAAGCGCATATGTAATTTACGATAATGTATCGGTAGCGTGTGGGTCATTTTGAATAATTATGTGCAGGTGGTAAGATACTTACTGCATCATGTCTGCGTGCCATCTGATAATGAAATACAGAATGTATTGCAGTTGGCTGCCCAATGACGTTGTAACAGGCAGTCCGTATTAACGCCGACTTTGCGGATGTATTTATAACAACTATTTCCAGCAAAACAGCACGACAGGACAGTGGATTAGTCGGGTCTTGTCACATGTTCATGTGCTGCGAAGTGCATAGCACCTGCTAGTCTCTAAGCTGCATGTTACACGGGTGCTCAGTCAATAGTTTAACTCCCAAGAGACCGACTAACGCCTGTTATATCGAAGCGCATACGTATGTATGCGTGAACGTTGTTCAAATACTACTTTTGTTCAAATAACTGTTTTGTTGCGGTTTCAAGAAACATTGTTGAAACTGTTAGACAAATGTATTTATTTATTTGTGAACTGTTGCCACCTGGGGGCGTCGACGTGATCGAATGGAATTGATGAAGTTCATCAATAAATTACTGAAGTTTATTTCAACACAAAGAAGCAAAGCAGAACATTACGTTCAAGTCAGTAATGTCATATAATATTTTTAAAGGCCAAGAAGGACGTATATTATTAATAATACTTGTCCTATCGGCACATTTGTGATATTACATATTCATTGTATACACAACAGCATGCATGAGTTAAACTATCGAGTGTGATATATCATCCCGCGTTCAAAGAGAACTTTACTGTTGTCGGCCGTCCACTTCGTTTATATTTTGCAAGTGTTTTCGTGACACTACCACAAACAATATTCCAATGAACTTTTAGTATACGTTATAAATTAGTGTCACAAATAATGTTCCAACTTCACGTCTTTGGAAAATATATATATATATATTGCGATATGGCTAGTTTTACCAAAGTATTGGCCATTGAAGTGGCATATAAAAATATGTATTAAAGAGGAAAACAAATGTACACTTTAAGTAGCACAACAATAAACTACAATAGAGTTACAATGGTGTTTAAACAATGTTGTTCTCCTTTTTTAATGATCATGCCTTTCTGATTATTTTGTTGTTGTACGATGACAAGTCATTATTACACTTAGGTAAATGTTACTACCTTTGAGAGTTTGTATGTTGATATAAGTTCCGTTTTCTCTTCAACCATTGGTCGTTTTCCGTCGCGTCCAGCCTCCAGTATTACAACGGTGTTTACATAGTTCAACCAGAGTCCAGGGATTGTTGCTGTAACTTAACGATTTTTCACCACATATTGGCTAAGTCAGCTGAGATATTTACCTTTAAGGTATTTACCTTTAAGGTATTTACCTTTAATATATGTCCGTCGTGCCTCACCTTTACGAGCACACAACAGTACTGTGTCACTGGCAATGTCGTTCTCCTTCCTCAATTGTCTTGCCTTTCTGAATAGTTTGTTGTTGTGCGATGACAGCTCATTATTACACTGAGGTAAATATCACCTTTGAGGATTAGTATTGTTTATATAAGTTCAATTAGCACTTCATACTGGACCAACGATACATACCAAATATTATGCGGCAAGAATGGGTCGTATAGACACCGTGTGTGCGATTAAATAATTTGGACCGGGTAAGTAGGAGTCAACTGATGAACTGGGTAGCGATGTCTTCCACGGTCACATGTTTTTCTCATCATGCAAAACAAACACTTTCTGCGTAAGTCATGTATAATATTCCATACGTCCCCATTTCCTAATCCAACTAGCAACGAAATAATGTACCCAATTAAGAAATCCATTGAATTGACCAGGTCCAATATAACATAAAAGTGTTTTTCCAATATACAGGAACGGTCATCTATATTGGACTGGTATGTCATAGTAAACATTTCAAATTTTCCCCCTAATGCCTGGTCGAACCTTTGCCATATTGTGCCTATTGGTGCCTATCACTGACGAGTTCCAAGTGAACTAGCGGAAAGCGCAACATTGATAGTGTCCTTTGATATACCGGGTTCAAAAGTGGTCCAATACAACTTCAGCTCATCGCGAAACCGGTTCACCTCTGTCCCGATGTGTAGTGTGTGACTAGTTTAAGTAATATGCGCAGTATATAGAATATAAATATAAATACCTATTTTGTTCAAATCTTCGAAATAATAGAATTTAGTCGTTAGCTCTGGTAAGAATCAAAATAGTGGATCTACAAAATGATAAACACGGTGTAGGTCAATGCTGATCATGGACGTGACCTCCATCATCTTGCTGATCATGGGCGTGACCTCTATCCTCTTGCTGATCATGGGCGTGACCTCTATCCTCTTGCTGATCATGGACGTGACCTCTATCCTCTTGCCGATCATGGGTGTGACCTCTATCCTCTTGCTGATCATGGGCGTGACCTCTATCCTCTTGCTGATCATGGGCGTGACCTCTATCCTCTTGCTGATCATGTGCGTGACCTCTATCCTCTTGCTGATCATGGGCGTGACCTCTATCCTCTTGCCGATCATGGGCGTGACCTCTATCCTCTTGCTGATAATGGGCGTGACCTCTATCCTCTTGCTGATCATGGGCGTGACCTCTATCCTCTTGCTGATCATGGGCGTGACCTCTATCCTCTTGCCGATCATGGGCGTGACCTCTATCCTCTTGCTGATCATGGGCGTGACCTCTATCCTCTTGCTGATCATGGACGTGACCTCTATCCTTTTGCTGATCATGGGCGTGACCTCTATCCTCTTGCTGATCATGGGCGTGACCACCATCATCTTATCGATCATGGGCGTGACCTCCATCCTCTTGCTGATCACATTACAAAGTTACGACATTTCAGCAGTGTAGAAAATCAGTTTTTTCAGCAATTCTATTTTTATTTCAGTTAATGTTTGAACAAGCATTAACTACTTTAATAGTTTGTCTGATAAAAAACGATATGAAAAAGTCGAACTAACGGGCAAGCATGTTGCAATGGATACTAGTTAGGTTTGGCTTTTCGCAAAATTAATTTGAAATGAGACTAAAAAATAAAATTGATTAAGCTCCTTTAATCTGTGTCGACACGTCGAGATAGAATGTTAGCGCGCCGAAGAATTAATTTGAACGGCACACGCCATATAATACGCTGCTGTAGAGTCGTCTGCTGGACCTAATTTAGTAATTATTTCAAATGTCAAATTCGTTAGTACAAAATATGGACTATACTTCACTGAAACAGTGAGAAACATGCTATAATTGGCTATTAAAGACAACGTAAAGCGCTCCTTCAAGCATCAACTAAGTGTGCATAAAAAGAAAATTACACACTCGAGCCAGGTCATCCCAGGACAATTAGTTCGCAGGGTCTCACACACACGTTCGCCATCCGTTAGTCCGCAGTCTACAAATACGAAACTTGATTTAGTAATAGTAATCGTCATTCTGCGGGAGTGATCTATATATATATATATATATATATATATATATATATATATATATTCTGCGCGAGTGATATTTCATCAAATGAGACAAAATCTCCTCAATGCGACTTACTGTTTCTGAATACGCAAGAATAGCCTGAGCTTGGGTCAGGAATTGCGTCAAATAGATCGGATATTTGAAGCAGAGCACCACTGATCGATGGTAGTAATTGTTTCACTCTGCTTTGACTGAAGACGTAGGGCTGGAACACTAGTCCCAGTGGGCATTGATAAATTATACTGGACCCAGTCAGATGGTTTCAGTAGTTAAGCCAGATCAACATACTCACCGATCCAGATATTATGTCTGAAAAAGAGAAAGAGTGGTTTGGTATCGTAATTAAAACAATTGTATTATCTGGATGATTAACGATTGACAGATCGGAATGCGAATGCATACATAAAGATTGGGGCTCTTGACCCTTAGACTCGACAAGTGCCAACGTAACATCAATAGCACAGGGACGACACTCCTGACTTTTAATCACTGATATACTGGCAACTGCTGATATAGTTGGACTATTAAGCTGCATTTGGTGTTTCCGTAGAGCCTGCTGCACTGACAGTCTGACAATGTCAGCCAGGGAGTCCGTAACACTCGCCGTGATGACCTGCTCCAATTCGGTTGTGGCATCCGTCACATCACATCCATCACAGTGGTGGCAGCTAGTCGCTGACGCCGAGTTACAACCCGAGTTTTCCGAGCTGGTGGCGCCTTTCTGTTCGGCATTCTGGAAAAAAAATATAACAGAGAGCACGCTCAACTAGCTGAAGTACTTACTGAATGCTAAACCTATGGCCACTGATAAGCAGTGACGAGGTTTTAAATGCTTGATAATCTCTGTTCACTATCCAACTGTTTAGTCATATGTGAAGAAAGTGCGTGTTTTGTAAGGGACATATGAAGCCATTGCAAATATTTAGAACATGACAATTCAAGAAGATACTTATAATAGAAAAATGTCTGCTCAGAGAGCAAAGTGAGTTCTCAAAAATGCTTTTTAGAATAACGTCATCAACACTAAAAAAACGGATGACAAATGTTGTGTAGCAACCGTGCTTTTAAGAAACCAAGTAGTGTGCAATTGCAAAAGTAATTCCCGAAATGTGGTACCAATTGCAATGGTAAAATAAAATGCAGACCATAGAGCAAAATATAGTAGTAAGAACAAAATGCTATAGACATAGCACAACATGTAATGGTAAGAACAAAATATCATAGAAATAGCATAAAATGTTGTAGTAAAAACACAATGCTATAGAAATAGCACAATGCGTGACTTGGTAAAAACAAATAATACTAACGTCATAGCAAAACAAATAATGATAAAACCATGTCGCATGGAAAACCTATAAAATAGCCAACTAAGACCTCTGAAGCCTACAATTGTGTCGGACTAACAGGATGTGTAACAAGGACACATCTCGCTAGAGAGGAATGGTTACAGAAACATAGACGTAGCAATATATATATATATATATATATATATATATATATATATATATATATATATATATATATATATATATATATATATATATATATATATATATATATATATATATATTATAATAGTACTTATAATCATCAATATATGGATCCACCAACAGTTAAATGAAATAAAAAAACACCAACATTGGATTATAATGGAAATAATTTAATAGGTCAATGGAAATACAAAAGTACATTTGTGTGTAGTGTCGTTTAACTACGGACATCATACTTACAAACGGTTATGTCCGTGTACAAGTGCGTCCCGAATAATAGTATTGTTTATGACATATGTTGTGATTGTGATTTACTCCATCATCATGCATAACAACTTGTCGACGGAATTTGACCACCAGGTAATGTGTGTATCACCGTGGAAGTATTGCTTCAACTCAGCATTCGCTGCATTAACTTGATAATTGTATCGCTCTTGCTGTTGATATGACTGGCATTTAAATCGAAAAAGGATTTCACCCATAGTCGAGTGAAGTAAGATTGTGTAACTATGTCACTGACTAGGGCAATGATTCATCTCGACACATGTACACCATTGCATGACTCACTTGATATATAATTTTCATCTATGATCTGAGGCTTCTCCCGAATAATGTATAGCGACATATGTCGAATCGATTGAATACGATCTCCAAGCGTAACCACAAATATAACATTCCATGTAAGCAGGAATATACCTCATGGCATGTTACGTCGACTACCAACCGTCTATTCTAAACGGACAACGAAACTATGCCCAACGATAACTGCTGATACCATATTATACAAAAACCAGCAACTAGAGTAGGCAGTATTGCTCAATCACCACAATTATATCGGTGACAGATATATGATACTTCATAGCAGAACAGTGAATTTAATTCGTTACAAACACTTGCTTCAAATGAACTAACGGGGGCGCAGGAAGACGTTGCTGTTAATAGAACAGTTGCCTTCCGATAGCTGAGGGACGAGGCCGTTCGCCGTACATGGGACCGCCGTAAATTCAAAGGGTTGTTTAATCGTAGCTGACACTGGCGTTGATAATGATACATAGGCAAACTGCCAAAAGAAAATCAGATGCTGATTACTATACTACGAAAACAAAAGTATGCGTCATAATTCCAGCAAACCATGCGTAATCTTCGCCAATGAATACATCAACGTCTAGGCGTGATTAAATCAGACGCGAAAACATGAGCCGTCGTCGTCGTGTAAAAGTACGAAAAACCTAAACAAAAAATAGCTTTTTGTTTTGCGAAAAAACAAGCATTAAATTTCCACAAGGCGAATATAGCAACTGATAAACACTGACCGCTATTAGACATACTGTCACGCGATATTTCCGCTTACCGATATTAGTTCTCTAACATCCGCTAGGAGTCACGTTAGTTGTCCACCAATATGCTAGGCGTCAGCTCTACAAGTAACATAAGGAGATAATTATATTTAATAAAACACTATTGATACAACGCCATCAACCCCTCTATGAGGCCTCATAAACGGTGATAATAATGGCTGAGAGTATTACGAGTATTAACCAATGGACACCGCGCTGCGCCTCGCACCTGGTCACCTCACACTTCCGCCACCGACCGCTCCGTCGCTTCAATATCCATGGTGTTCAGAATAAGTGTCCCTATACATATCTAGTAATTTTTTTCATTATCTTAATAGTCAGGTGGCTACCTCTTTTATCAGTTTGTATGATATATTATTCGTTTTACTGTTCTACACTTTTGTTTACAATAACGCAGGCATCACATTTGCCATGTAATAGACATGGAGTGTAGAAAAAACGTATCAAAGTGAATATAAAGTTAAACCTTTTTATTTAAGTTAAGGTAATCTTAATAAACATGACGTAATCTCCTTTATCAATATCTTCAGTAAATATGTATGTTCACATTTGTTTTACTTTTGTACTTTTAAAACATTTGTTTAAACTGTGACACACTTGTCGTAATCTATTTAATATAAACGAATATAACAAATTATTTATTATTATATATAAGAAGGGGGGTTACACATGAATGAACAATTGTTAGACTCCTTATGAAACATTGACTTCCTTGTCCATCTGATTGTGTTTGCCTTGGAAAATAACCTGGTTAAATTGCGTTAATCAGGTTAACCAAACCTGCGAAGATATTTCTGACGTACTTTAGCACAACTTCACCTTTACTTTCATCCTTTGACTAGAACGGACATAGAAGTGCCATTTAAATTTATAATTCGAGTTTTCTGTTGTGCGTAGAATTATATCTATGCATTTCTTGGTCCATTTTATTTGATACGTATACAATCGTCATTCAGTGAGCTGATCGTTCCATACACGATATGGACTCGTTCATTGTCCAAATATTATCTCACTGGTAGCAAGCGCACTGTTTAACGCGCGTCTGACGATAGAACTGTTGCACTTCGTCTAGGTATATAGCGGTGGAATATATATATATATATATATATATATATATATATATATATATATATATATATATATATATATATATATATATATATATATATATATATATATATATATATATATATTATTACACAAAATAAAATAGTAATTAAAATAATACAAAGTAAAGCGCTACAACTTCCATTCTCGTTACAACCAACATAACACAGTTAAAGTTCACTCAGTTCATCTACATATACATTGAATAAATAAAATAATATTATTCCCTTGTCTGACTCCATTAGTTGCTTTGATTGTCACAGAATATACATCACCCCAACTAATTCACATGGTATTTGTGTTATACCAATAAATCAACACGCCTAATATACATCCTGGAGCACCACTTTGATTGAGTTTCTTAAAATGTGTTATGTGGTTGACTCTGTCTAATGCCTTACTAACATCAAGAAACTTACAAAACACGCTACTGTTAAATGATCTATATAAATCAAAATATACACCGATCAGTCCCATGGTTCTTCTAAAAACACAAACTGGTGAGGATTCATATCCATGTACATTTAAATCCTATCTAAATAAGTATTTCAACAAATTTGCTAAACACACAAACTATCGCAGTTTGACGGTATTTGTCTTTACATGAAAGTTTACCAGCATATGTTTGTGTCATCCTTATATCTGACTGCACTTTAAATTCACACTTGGTGTATGTATTACATTAGAACGTGCCTAGAGTGTCCACCCAAATTACTGAGATAAAGTGGCCTGAATAAATGAGTGGTCAAGTTATTGACGCTGGTCAGCTATACTATAAAATATTCGGCCCATTCCAAGATGGCGGCAGGTGTTACAAGCTGTGTTTTGTCTCTCCACTTTTGCGTTATCTTATGACGTTGCAGTCTATTCAGGCGACCCACTTGTGTAGCAGCAGGTGAGAGAAAGGTTGCCGAGCCTACTTATGCTAAATTTGTGAGTTTCCGCTCCGATACTGTCTACGACGATGGCATCACGGAGGTCTTTCTCAACGAGCTTATCAACAACAATGGCGCCAAGCAGACGGGTCGATCCAGGTCAAGCACTCTTTATCATGTTAACCCTGCTGAGCGGGGATATCGAACTCTGCCCTGGCCCTGCCATATATTATGGTAGTAACCCAAGTTTTCACCAGCAACTGTTTTACCAGAACCAAGCCAGCGTTATTGGCAAATTACTTTAACATTTACTTCAGTGATCATTCCTACGATTGTATTAGACATGGCTGCGAAAGGATATTTTCGAGAATGACGTACTGTAAGATTCAACGACGTACTCTCAGATTCATAAAACATATACAAAAGAGACAGGGACAGTACAGTTATGGCACCAAAAACAAGAAAAGCCACAGCGGTGGTGCTCTGGTTGTTGTTAGCAGTACCTGTTATTCAAAACGTAGGTTGAATCTGGAAACTGATTTGGAAATACTGTGGACTCAGATGCGGTTGACGGTTCATAGTGTCTACTTGGGGTATGTTTCCGTCCTTGACCTGTTGAATACCTCGTCAGAGTTAGACAAGTCACTAGAGCTTGCTTACAATGCCATTAACCCTGACGGCGACTGTGTTTTACTGTGTGGCGATTTCAATCGCAAAAACATAGAATAAACACTGGCAAACAATGTGCTCTTCATCCTTTTTCCCTGTTCTGAGGGTCAGGCGCAATTACAATATTGACGAGTCATTCTTTCTTTTCTTTATTTCCACAGTTTTCTATCGGCAGCCACCTCTCTACATCTTTCGTTCTCCCCCGAGCGTCTTACATCCCTCTTCATGCAGTCCTCCCATCTCATCTGGGGCCTTCTCCTTTTCCTACGCCATTGATGTTTTTTTCCATCTCTGCTCTCTTTGCTAGTTTGTCTGCATCCATCCTTACCAACTGACCTGCCCATCTCATCCGGATTCTCAACAATCTTCCAATTAGGTTGCATCGCATCTTACTTCTGCCCACCCTATTTGTTCTTGTTATTCGTCGAACCCAATTGTTCTCACACACTTACAACCTCTGTTGTTATTCCGTCAACGACACTTTCTCCAGACCATACAAGCTTGCCGGCGTAACACACGCCCTCAGGACGTTCCCTTTCAGCATTTTCGAAATGTTTCTGTCGAACATACCTTTCTCCGGGAATTCGCTCTCGCTTGTCTCCGACGTCGCACTTCTACCTATGAATGCACATCCTAAGTTACAATTCCTCCAAGGTTCATAAAGCCATACACTTGCTTAATCACCTTACCGTCCAAGCTAATGTTCAACTCCTCTCTCTGGTGTCCAACACACATCACTTATATCTTCTCCAGGTTCATTATCAGTCCATGCTTCTTGAACACCCCTTTCCTTCCTCCAACACTTCCTGGATTTCTTGTTTTATCTATGCTATTATGGACTGATCGTCTGCATACATCATCTTCCTGAGAACACCATTCGTGCTGATCTTCCTGCTGATTAGTTCCATCACCATGATAAAAAAATAAAGGGCTAAGGGCACATCCTTGTCTTAAGCCGATGTTAACTGGAAAATCTTCAGACAACCCCGATCCAACCACCACTATTCCTTTCGTTTTGTAATATATTACTTTCACTATCCTGGCTTTTGCTTCTCGCACTCGCATCCATTTTTTTGCCGCCATCATCTCTTTGGGACTGTCTCATATGCCTTATGCAGGTTCACAAATCTCACTGCCATTCTCCCTTGCATCTCCAACCATATGTCTTCATGCAAACATCCCATCAGTCGTCCCTTTGATCTTTCTGAATCCCTATTTTTCTTCACCAATTCTTGCTCTACTTTCTTTTCGAATCCTCTCATTCAGGCTCCTCTCTAGCAGTTTCATGATGTGAATTAGAAGTGTGATGCCTCAATATTTTACAGATTCTTGCACATTTTCCTTCCTCTTCCGTATTGGGACAGTTAGTCCTGTCCGCCACTCCTCTTGTACTTTACCTTGCCACATACATATATTCAGCAGCCTCTTTGTCCATCTGATTCCACTCTCCCCCGCCGCCAATACGACCGAACCAGAGATGTGTGTTGAGAGTTTGTGTAAATACGGCCTGGGGCAGTGTAACGAAGACCGCTCTGTGTGCTCGGTGCCCAGCACAACGTTAAGAAAACAGAGAAGGCGTCGATATCCACCCTTGACTTGCAATGTGAACTCATGTGCGCCCGAAGACCAAAGAAGGAACCTGCGGAATATGTATGTACAATTACTGCAAAGCAGATTTTACACACATAAGACATTTAAGAAACCTATGTAGGGAAAAGTACTGTGACTACTTATCACATATCGAAAAATAAGTTAAACAAAATATTAAGCTCTTATTAAATTTTGCCAAAAGCAAGCAAATGAATGTGAACACTCATAACTCGGCACCGAGGCAGTTAGTCCAGTTGATATAACCTATCTATTTTCGGACTATATTAATATGTCTAGATAACCTTGATTATACAAATATACCCCCTTTCAATCAGACCAAATTTCGCACATCAGTGTGTCTTATGATAATTTGATCTAGGTACTTAGAACAACTGATATAAATAAAATATATGACCTTGATAATACGTCAGGTGTAATCTTCAGGGATTGTGCCACATACTTAGCTCGTCCACTAACTGTATTTACGTAATATATCCTTAAATTGTGGAACTTGTCCAACCTGTTTTAAAAGCACCAATGTTGATTCTGTGTATAATAAGGGAGATAAACAAAAAGTATCTAACTACATACCTATCCATCTTTTACCGCTACTTAGGACAGTTTTAGAGCAAATGGTGTTTGACTCATTATATAATCGTAATGCGTAAAACCATTTCTGGCAGCCGACAGTATTTAACCTAGATTGCTATTTTGACCCATTTATTAATCTATTGACAACCATAAACTAATTGATGCTGTTTATTTGGACTTCAGCCTTTTTTCTGTGTGCCGCCCACTGTTAATTCACAAGCTTAAATCGTATGGATATTCTGGGTGACCCATACCATGATTGCAGTCCTATCTTCTCAACAAAAAGTGTGGTACTCGAAGGCAAAGTATCGTGCTTAACAAATATGTTATGTTTTTTTGGAAGAAATCACTAAGTGGATAGACATGGGATCGCCAGTAGATATTATCTACTTAGATTTTCAGAAAGCTTTTGACAAAGTGCCACATCAAAGATTACTACTTAAATTAAAAGCGGTATCGGGGATAGCATAACTGACTGGATAGAACTATGGCTGACTGACAGAAGATAACGAGTTGTAGTAGATGGAAAAGTTTAAAATTGGAAATCGGTTTTGAGTGGGGTACCTCAAGGATCAATATTAGGACCTATATTATTCTTAATATATATCAATGACTTGGACGACAGTATAACAAGTAACGTTCTGAAATTTGCGGATGACTCAAAACTGCATAGAAAGGTTAATACTGATGGTGATAAACAACATTTACAAAACGATCTAGACAGATTAGTGAAATGATCTGAGAAATGACAGATGCTGTTCAATTTTGGGAAATGTAAATGCCTACATACAGGACATGGGAACTTGAATGTAAAATATAAAATGGGAGATACTGTTCTTGGTACTACTGTAAAAGAAAAGGACTTAGGAGTTACAATAAGCGCTGATATGAAAGTTTCAGAGCAGTGTGGTATTGCAGCTTCAAAGTGTAATCAAATTCTTGGATTGATTAGAAGAAACATAACATACAAGGGAAAAAAGTTTATTATACCTCTTTATAAAGCAATAGTTAGACCTCATTTAGAATACTGTATACAAGCATGGAGACCATATCGTAAGAAGGATATAGATAAGCTTGAACGCATACAAAGGAGAGCAAGTAAAATTATTCCAGAACTTAGAGACCTTAGTTATGAAGAACGCCTGAAGGAATGTGGTTTAACAACTCTAGAGACAAGGAGGTTAAGAGGAGATCAGATTGAAGTTTTTAAGATATTGAATGGGTATGAAAATATTAATAGAAATATGTTTTTCTCACTCAAGAAGGATAGCAGAACTAGAGGACATGAGGTAAAATTAGTAAAGAATCAATGTAGATTGGACATCAGGAAGCACTCGTTCTCACAGAGGACAATAAATGAATGGAACAAATTGTCTACAGATTGTGTAACTGCTAGCAGCGTGAATATGTTTAAAAACACGGTTGACACATATCTCAGGAGGCCGGGTTATAAGTAGGTGAAAATTTTTGGACTCTCGATAAGCCAATGGCTCCTTGTCCACTTGCCATCTGGGCATTTGGCTTGGATGGCAAATCTTGTTAAATCTTGTTAAATCTGACTGGAAGCCGTTGTTGTCCAGTGTACCACACGTTTCACAACATGATTACTGTTTTTGTTGTATATTAATGATCTCATAAATTGTGTTGATTGGTGTGAAATATCTCTCCGCGCTGATGATTCCAAACTAGCGAAATTACGTCGATGACGGATTGTCAGTTGTCAGAAGGATATGGACAGAGTGTGCCTCTGGTGTGAAAGAAAGTACAACAAATTAATACAATAAAACAAATTAGTTATAAGGAAAATTGTGACACCCAAGATCCTATGTAAGATTTTTTTACAGATATATACCGATGACACCCCTGAGGGTTGGACAATTGGCACTATTTTCAAGCTTCAAAAGAGAGGCGATAGTTGGATTACGGTAACTGCGGGGGGGGTAATATTGCTGCCCCTCGCAAGAAAAGTCTTCAGCAGCATCATGCTCAGACGAAGTTCAGCTGCAACTTAGAACACCATCCACCAGGACCAAGTTGGTTTCAGAAAAGGAAACAGCTGCGTTGATCACATGCAATCTCGCGATTAAATGTTATATTTCGCAACCGTCGATCATCCGAGTCACGAGGAAATCAAACTCCCCCAGGGTTGAGAGCCAGGTGTTTCTACCGAACGTACCGTGCCTGCTCCAGATGTTGAACCCAGAACTCAGCCATGCGTAGCGGATATACCAACCAGTGAACTACTGCGTAGCGGATATACTAACCAGTGAACTACTGCGTAGCGGATATACGAACCAGCGAACTACTGCGTGGCGGATATACTAACCAGTGAACTACTGCTTAGCGGATATACTAACCAGCGAACTACTGCGCATCCTCAGTCATCTAATTGTATGCTTATTTTTTAAAAAGGTCTAAAACTGCACACTATCACTTCAAATACGTAATTATAAAATAAAATACACCTCAACAGCTTTGCCTCTAATGATGATGGTGATTGTAAAGATGATGTGAGTGTATGCATATGTTCGAGAAACGTTGAGGACAATTGCACGATAAATATATACACACATACATGCATATATGCCCATATGCGCAAACGTTCACAAGCGCACACACACAAGGGCACACGTGCACACATGTACACATGTATACATGCATACATGCATACATATATACATACATGCATACATAAATACATGCATACATACATACATACATACATACATACATACATACATACATACATATATACAAACATACATATATACAAACATACATATATACAAACATACATGCATACATAAATACATACTGCATACACACATGCATACATCGCCTTGCATATAACTCTACGAGAAAATACGATTAATTATTGGAGAATCCTTTGGAAGTAGGATTTAATGTGACACAAATGTAAACATGTTACTTAACAGAAACATGCGCTGTTTAGATATCCACTGACATGAAGATATGTCGAGGTAATTATTCGTCAACGTAACTGCTCATAATACACATGCCGCGCGCCCGCACGCACGCACGCACGCACGCACGCACACGCACGCACGCACACACACGCACGCACACGCACACACACACACACACACACACACACACACACACACACAACATTGATGGGCTGATCTTAGCCACCACATTATGTTGTATTCAGGTAAAAAAATAGAATAAGTTATTATTACTTCCAGGTGGTGAACTGTGTTCCTCAGCTTCCGTTCTGGTCGAACTCGCAAAACTCATATATGAGAGCGATGTGAACGGCGAAGTAAAACTTAAACGTCTTCTCTGTTCGTGCTGCAAGACAAAATAGCCTGATTGGTCAGCCTCCCTACCTTGCAGTACTAAGAGCCTGTAATGTTGATTGGCCAAATGGTCAGTCATAATCTATGCAAAGTGATATCACTACGCTTCATTTAGGTGAGCAGCAATCGCAGTGGCATCAGACTTCGTTCTTTTCGCGAATCATTCCTCAATAAGCACTACCTGTTCAGTCGTCATTCATTCACCCTGTTTGTGATGAATTCGAGGAAATGACGACAGTTCATTCACGTCACTGAAGTCGCATTGAGTCAAAGCAACAGATAATCGAATGCTTTTTCTCTATACAAGTGTGTATGTTTCATTGCCGGAAGATCGACACAGACATATTTGTCATTGCGGATTGTACGTTTTGTGTGAATCTATCGAAACACGTACACAGTTTTGACTGCTACTCGAAATGATGCATTACCCTTGAATACATACCTACTGTTGGTGGCGGATGGACTTGACGCGAACTTTCGAGTAATACACTGGCAGCTGATTAAAACAGAGAAATGACTGGCACTGGTGCATTTTTCGTTAAGCGCACACATTCATTTGCTTAAGAACTATGGAAAAACTCAATGTAAAAATACGTTGTGCTTAGAACGGTTCCTGACTATATCGATTGACTTCAATCAAATGTATATACTGATCAGTGAAGTGCTAAGGGGCATATCCGTGTCCCTGACTGTTGCAATATAATGGGCGTCGACGTAAATACACGCGGTTGATCAACTGCAAGCCGCCAATATGGATTCAGTTAACACTTCGATCTGGACCAACGATTCACGATTTCTGCTGAATGTCTTAAATTACAATTTAGATTTGACGACGAACAACGCAACGCAACGAGTGGATTCTGCCAGCATTGCAATACTTATTGGGTGTGTGCTAGGTTTGCCAGGTTGTCTTTCTGTGATTGCAGTATATATACTAAAAATGATTACATCGACGAAAGTATATATATATTTGCACTGGCCGTCACTGATTATGTAGTCTGCTTTTGCGTAATTGTTTTGTCATTTGGTTTCATGGCAAAAGTGGTGTTTATCTATATCATAAGTATATCAGCTACCTACTCGATGGGTCTACTCGTGTTTATGTCGATCGAGCGTCTTACTGCGGTGAGACGTCCGCAGTCGTTCAACATGGATCCATTGTGAGCGAAGAAAGCTGTAAGTATTGTTGTTGTACCGGCAATGATGGTCACTATAGTAAAAGAAGTAGCGAAGGCTATGAGATATAATCGGTTTGATGAAGTCTTCGAAATATGCATTATCTTATCTAGCGTACTGATTTTGATGACTTGCTTCACCATAATGGCGGCTACGCTATTGAAAAAGTTCAGAGCCTCTAGGGTCCAAGTCGGAATCCTGAGCGCAACACGCTCATCACAACCGGGAACTTCAGGTATTCCAAAGAAGATGATACTGATGTCAACTATCGATTGCCCTGAACGTTGCGGTATTTCAGGGCCTTCAAATATTTCCATCAGAGCTAAAGTAAATGTGCAAAGCGGTACAATGAAATTACCGAAAGTGACCACTACCACCAAGATAACTGCGACACAAACCAAGACCTTAAAAAATGTATGTTTGCTATTCATCATTGCGGTCGTCTTCATAACCTTCTGGCTGCCATTGTGGTTGTACAAAATGGGTGTTTCTATATCGGCAGACTTGAGGCGAATATTTATTTTAAATTCAGTTGTCAATCCGTTCATCTACGGCGTCGCCAGCGTCAAGTTCCGGGAAGACGTGCGACAGTTCTACCGCCAGACACGCGTCAAACTGTCCGCTTGTTACCATTGAACATATGCCTTGATCCGATTAAAATGTCGTCTTCGTGTTCTCTTAATGTGTTTAAAACTGCTAAATAATTTTGTTACTGAGTGACACAATGAGGAGGTGTTACGATGTTCCGTCGTTGGTCAATTACATGAACTAACAAAAATGCCTGTCCCCAGGACGGGATGACTTGGTAGTTCATGATCATGATAACAGTGTTTACCAAACGCCTCAGGCCAATATGTTCTTATTCAAGTTCAAGTTTTATTCTCTACTAACATACAATGGTGTATGATATAAATATACAACACCAAGATTGTTTAAGGGAACGTCAAACATATTACAAGAAAAAACCTCGTCACGTAAGTGATGCAATACACGTTGCATGTTCGAAATGTTGATGGTCGCGTGAATGTAGACCCATGGATATTTGTGTTGGTTGTAGAATACTATAATATTTTGTATTGTATATATATATATATATATATATATATATATATATATATATATAAACATTACAACACTGTTTAAATACTACGTGTTTATACTGAAGGAATATATGTCGTAATGTTGTTTTATGCAAGAACTATGCATACAGATCTTAATCATACCGCATTTTTGTATATATATATATATATATATATATATATATATATATATATATATATATATATATATGTGTGTGTGTGTGTGTGTGTGTGTGTGTTTTTGTGTGTAAGATATATGTAGAATATTATCTGAGTATCGGTCAACGGCGATTGACATTTTATGACATTATAAAGCAAAACTGCGACATATATTCCTTCGGAATAACACTCACAACACCAAACCTGCAACCCATGTTATTAATGCTATTATGCACAATTCAAAGTAACCAGTTTGCAAAGATATATATATATATATATATATATATATATATATATATATATATATATATATATATATATATATATATGTACGTACTTTAGCACATCTTCACCTTTACTTTCATCCTTTGACCAGAATGGTCGTAGAAAAGCCATTTCCATTTAGAATTTGCTAGCGTTATCTGCTGTGCGTATAATGATCTGCATGCATTTCGTGGTCCATTCATATATATTATCCAGTACATACATTAGCAAAACATGCATATATGGGTAGTAGCAATAATAGTTAACTAATATGACAACATACTTAATGAAAGGCTAACGCTAAACAAAACATAAAGTTTCCAAAATCTCATTCAAGTAAACGTTATAGTTCTGCCTTATTTTGACATGCATACACTCGTCATTCAGTGAACTGATCGTTCCTTACACGTTATGAATTCGTCCATTGTCCAAGTGCTGCGTCAGCGGTAACAAACGGAGAGTATGACGCGTGTCTGGCGGTTGAACTGTGGCACGTCTTACAGGTGCATGGCGCTGGCGACGGCTTAGGTGGACGGATTGTAATTACATTAGTTGTCATGTAATCAATAGACTATTCGCTATCCATGCTCACACTTCAATTAGTATGATGTAGTTAACGCACGGACAGGGAACACGTATCACGGCGTCTACAGAAAGAATCAATAGATTTCTTAGAACATAGTGTAATTCATCTCGCCCAAAAACCACAAATAATTTATGGAAATACACTGTATCCGCGGATCCGGTCTCATAATCGCGCATTTCGTCTAAAATTAATTTCCATTCTAAAAGTGCTGTTGTATCAGGTGTTTCAACATAAATGAATGGATACGTCAACGCTGGCGAGGATGATGCGAGAATGGCACTCGTACGAACGTCCAGGTAAAGTGATGAAGGTGAAGGTTGTTTTTGAATTGTGATTCTTCGAAATGATTCTCACATATGTGATAACTCTTGTAGAGATGATCCGGTGTGAATGAACGAAGATATTCACCCCAGATATTCACCCCAGATATTGTATTTTGCGCCTAGTTTGACATCTGCAAATTGTCACTACATATAATATAATTATAATATATATATATATATATATATATATATATATATATATATATATATATATATATATATATATATATATATATATATATATATATATATATATATATATATATATATATATATATATATATATATATATATATATATATATATATATATATATATATATATATACTAAATTTGTGAATTACTAGAAAATCCATAAATAATTTCTTCTGTAGCATAGATTTCTATCTAGGCCTATTCTGACTGAACTTGATGATACATCATAAATTAAAATTGTGCTTCATGTTAGGCAAATACATATAAAGGAACCAATTAATAATGTGTAATTTTAATCAACACTTTTCATTAGATGGAAATAGTCAGGGAATTAACTGGATTAAAGATATACAGTATGTGTGCATGGCTTGGTGAGATCCTATTAGTAAATAATGGCATACATAGTTAATCCGATGGTGCTATGATCTGCATCAGTAATCACTGACAAACAAACGACAACAACAACTACTACTACTACTACTACTACTGCTGCTGCTGCTGCTGCTGCTGCTACTACTACTACTACTACTACTACTACTACTACTACTACTACTACTACTACTACTACTACTACTACTACTACTACTACTACTACTACCACCTTTCTTTAGCAGCATGCAAAGTTTAACAAGTGGTCATTTTCAAGACACACTCACGTAACATAGGATATTCGTGGGAACTGTTTACACTGCACCAGTTGCGCCACAAACATCGCAGTTGTGTATTCTGCTGCAACCACAGCTTTGACGATTAGAGGTTGTTCGCTCGCTATGACGCCACTTTAAACGAGTGTAAAAATTGGATCGCTACAAGACACTCGATCGACACAAACAAAACAATAAACACCGCTGAAATTATGTTGTGTATTAATGACACACATGAAATTAGTGTTGTTATAAAGTTCACCAATCCAGTAGTGAGGCCGACGTTATATTTAATCACGTCCAAGGGATTCGTTCATAATTTTCTAAGTGTTTTCTGATATTAATACATGTAAAATGACCAATGATTAAAGTATGAGATCGCAACATATATTAAACGACAATTTGTCATTGGCGACGAACAGCAGAACACACAGAGGGTATTCGTCTAGCATTTCCATAATTATTCTGAGTTCGCTAGGGTTGCCGGGCAATTTGCTTGTATTTGCGATTAATGCCCGAAAGATGACAACGTCGAATACAGTGTACATGTTTTCACTAGTCGTTGCCGATTCATCGGTCCGTGTCTTGTCACTTAGCGTTACTGACCTCGTGAAAAGGTTGGCATTTTCCTCTATTATCAATACATCGATGACATTTTTTATGTTTCGTCTTGTGTTTGTGTCGCTCGACCGCCTTGTTGCTGTTAAACGCCCACACACATTCAGCATGGTTCCATTGCAGAGAGAAGAATATATATATATATATATATATATATATATATATATATATATATATATATATATATATATATATATATATATATATATATATATATATATATATATATATATATATATGTGTGTGTGTGTGTGTGTGTGTGTGTGTGTGTGTGTGTGTGTGTGTGTGTGTGCGTGTGCGTGTGCGTGTGCGTGTGCGTGTGCGTGTGCGTGTGCGTGTGTGTGTATGTGTGTGTGTGCGTGCGTGCGTGCGTGGTGTGGAGGCTATTGTATATATTTACGTAATGACATAAACGTGCAAATGCCGTGGCCATATTGCAGTTCCAAAACAGACTAAAACCTCAAAACTCAAAACGTTATTCGTTCTGTCGTATTCATGTCAGTCAGTCGAATTCATGTCGTTCTACTTGTGAACCGGAAGGGGTTAGGGCGGGACTACACATGTGCCGTTCTACTTATAAAAGGGATAATATTAGCCGGCTTGTAATAGTTCAGACTTTACATTCACACTAGTTCTGATGTAGGCATACATACGTTGTGTTTTACCTAACACTTTGAATAGTCTCTCGTGTGCGTTGCATTGGAGGGTTCTGAAATGCATACGATGGTTGTGTGGAATTAACACATATTAATAAAAACGCATGTTAAATAGTGTTTAGCAAACAAACGCACAGTTTGACACGCATCTGTCGTCAGAAATGTCGCACGTCTTCCCGGAACATGGAGCTGGCGACGCCGTGTATGAAATGATTGACAACGGAGTTTAACACAAATACTTGAACTGCTTCGTCCGCAATGTGCATACCGGCGCTATATAACCATTGTGGCAGCCAGCAGGCTATGAAGAAGACCGTAATGATGACTAGCAACGTGATATTTATGAAAGACTTCTTAGTGTTCACAGAGTTTGATGTCGATGCTTCAAACATTCTGGCTCTCTGCGCATCAGACGTATATTCAGGTTTGCTAAGAACATTCGAGGGACCCGGAAAAGCTGGACATACAACATTGCTTATATTAAAAAAATGCAGTGTTCAAATTGTTTTGTATACCATACATATGACATTATGGATTCAGAATCGATATTTGATATTGCTACTTACTGGTGCTGTTTGGTGAGATCTGGTGTTGGACAGATTCACAAAGACTCACAGTAGTGCTAAATGTCCATACCATCACCATGGGACCCAGGCGCGCCAGCAACATTTCAGCCTCATACATGCATACATTTATGTTCAATTGTTATTATATGTTTAGATATATATATATATATATATATATATATATATATATATATATATATATATATATATATATATATATATATATATATATATATATATATATATATATATATATATATATATATATATATATATACACACACACATCTGAATAAAATCGATTAACTTTCCTACATGCTTGTCATTTTTATATAACAATTCATTATCCATCAAATATCAATTATATTTAGATGAATTTTGATAATGATGTGTTACTATCATTTGTTTTAATTAATTGAGAAATGGACATATTGTCGTATAATTTTTCCACATAACATTAAACAGATATAATTTTATATAATTTAAAATGCAGTGATAACATTAGGATATCCTTTCACAATACATATTTCATATATATCGGATACATTACATGGGGTACGTTCTTGAAATCGTCCTATGAACCTTGAAGTGTTCCGTTTGGGTATGCTAATGTAAACACGTTAATACATAGTTGCATTCCTAAAAATAACACTCTCTTGCAAACAAACAAACACACATTGCAGAAGTAACTTTCCGTAACACACATCATAATCAAGTTGTATTTCCAAAATTGATACAAATATGACCCGAACGGTTTGTTTTAATATGGTAACATTTATTAATGGCAGCGTAGCCGCCATTTTAGTGTAGCAAGTCGTCAGTATCAATGCACGAAAAGAAACAATTCCAAACAGTTGATATCCCATAACTTTCGCTACTTCTTTCACTGTTGTTACTATCGTTGTCTGTACAACAATAATAATTACAGCTTTCATAGCTCGCTGTGGATCCACTGTGAACGAGTGCGGACGTCTGGGCGATACAAGTCGCTCGATCGACACAAACACGTATAGAACTATGCATTAGGTGGTTGATATATGAAACCATGTGTTGCTAATGACAACATTCTTACTCAAATGCTGATATGTATATTTTCGTCGATGTTGTCATATGTTTATATATATATATATATATATATATATATATATATATATATATATATATATATATATATATATTGCAATCACAAAAAAGATCACCTGGCAAATATAGCACACACGCAAACATTGAAGTACATTCTTTCAATATTATTAAAAGTCAATTGGTATTGTCATGAATCGTTTGACGTTTTTTCGACAGTTCTTTAGCACATGAAAGTTTGCGCTCAATGAACTGTGTAACACTGTATCACTTCCAAGTAACTACCAGTGTATTACTCGATAAGTCACACCAAGTCCATCCACCACCAATAGCTGTTGCTGCACACGTTATGCATTATTTCAGATACCAGTAAAAATTGCATATATCTGTCAATAGACTCACACAAAATGTACAAACCGCTATGACAAATAATTCCGTGTCGATCTTCCGGCAACAAAACATATGCCCTTCTATGGAGGAAAATGCAATCGATTATATATTTGTTTGGCTCGATGCGACTTCAGAGGATTGATTCGCGAAAATAACGATGCCTACTGCCACCGCAAGTGTTGCTCACTTAACTGAAGCGAAGTGGTATCGCTGTGCACAGTTTATGACTGATCAGTTGGTCAATCAATATTACATGCTCTTAGTACTGCAGCGTAGATAGGCAGACCAACCATGAAACTTTGTCTTGCGTCACGAACAGGGGAGACGTCTAATTTTCACTTCGCAGAGCAAATCGTTCACACACGTTCATGGACGCGCAGGAACACAGTTCCTTTCATTGGTTATCACTACGCGGAAACAGCATAATAACCTATTCTATGTGTTAACCTCAATACAACTGAATACGGCAGATAAGATCAACCCATCAATGTAGTGTGTGCGTGCTTGCGTGCGTGCGTGTGTGCGGCCTGTGGAACATTACACCATCAAACAAACGATTGAGGAGACAGCTTACGTGTGCGCATACGCGTGCGCGTGTGTGTGGCTGTATGATTGTATGTATGTATGTATGTATGTATGTATGTATGTATGTATGTATGTATGTATATATGTATGTATGTATGTTTGTATACACAAATGTATGTGTATATGCATGTATGCATATGTGCATGGGCGTACATGCGTGTATGCATATATGCAATTGAACAAATGCGCGCACTTATCATCATCATTAAAGTCAAGTGTCTTTATATATTTATCAATAAAGACACGTATTATTATATATTTGAAATGATAGTGTGCGGTGATTACTTACTTACTTACTTATGTCATCCACTTAATGTGTTTACATGATAATTTCCTTCCAGTGGTTTCAGTTCTTCATTGCCGCTAGATTTCTCCCGCTGAGATACGTACCTTTCTTTAGTATGCTTTGTAGATTACTTGTTGGTCGACCTCTTCTCCAAGGGCCATCTGGTTTCCAGAGCAGGACTTTGTTAGCTGCTTCGTCATGGCGCATCACATGACCTGCTAGACGAAGACGCCTTTGTCTCACGATGGTGGTGGTCCGTTTGAGGGAGCAGTATAGTTCTTGGTTGGTCATGTGGTGCCGCCATGACACATTTTTGGTTTTCTGCAGCAGTCTTTTGTAGGTGCTATCCAGTGCATGTTTTACTGATTTTGTTAGCGACCACGAATCGCATCCATATACCAAGATCGGTTCAACCGTGGTCCTAAAACATCTTCAGTTTGGTGAATATGCAGGCGGTGATGGGTGTTTTAAAAAATAAGCCCAGTGACTTTCAACATTGGGAGACAGTGCATCCCTCGTGACTCGGATGGTCATGTTAATGTTGGTCCCATCTTGTCGCTAGACTTTAGCGATATGTCATATTGTTAATCGCGAGAGGGCAAGTACGACCAATATCGCCTGGACGTTCCATCAAATCCATGAAGTTGAATTTGTTGAATTTGGTGTCTTTACAAATTATGACAATACAAATTTGTTTACATGGTGTAATCAGCTAATATTACATTTGTTGGTATTCTTAACTCCATAATTTAAATAAAATGAATAGAGTGGATGCCGAAAAGATAACTTTGCCATTCGCTGAAAGAATAGCTCTCTCTCTCTCTCTCTCTCTCTCTCTCTCTCTCTCTCTCTCTCTCTCTCTCTCTCTCTCTCTCTCTCTCTCTCTCTCTCTCTCTCTCTCTCTCTCTCTCTCTCTCTCTCTCTCTCTCTCTCTCTCTCTCTCTCTCTCTCTCTTCTCTCTCTCTCTCTCTCTCTCTCTCTCTCTATATATATATATATATATATATATATATATATATATATATATATATATATATATATATATATATATATATGGCTTCAATGGTTACTAATATCAGTCATTCTTAATTTGTCATGTTGTCATGATTGCCAATAACTTAATGATATGCTGCTGCTGGCTGCGGTCAGTGAGCATGTGGAAAATATGTAATATTCCCACACCTCAAATCGGTCAAACCCGCCTGAGGACTGAAGCTTCAATGCAGCCAAACCCAGCCAAAAATAGTGGTGTCATCAATTCAAGTGGCGCACTCTGGTGAGCAATTTTTAAAACGTGTGATATTCATTTGATCCTAGCTTGTGTCGTTTACATCAGTAAGAAATAAACCTTACTGGCGTGAAAAAACAAGAGAACAGTTTTAATGTTTGGCCGTTTGATAACGTTTAGGTTTATATGTCACACAAATACGAAAATTTTCATTTGAGGTAAACAAACTTACTAGCATATTATTGCATATAGTATTAACGTTTTAACAAGTAATATTGGCAGGTATTTCACGAAATTTATATATATATATATATATATATATATATATATATATATATATATATATATATATATATATATATATATATATATATATATATATATATATATATATAATTTCGCCTGGGGTGGGGTGGTCTCCCTCGTACCGTGGGAGGTGGGGGATCGAGTACCCCAGCTTTTCTGTTTGTACATGTGTGTGTACGGCTAATCAACTTGGTAATTACGCCCCTATTAAGGCACTTGTAACCAATTGTGATTTTCACTCCTATGTAGGGGCTCTTCGGCATTCCATGCCTATTAATAATGCATTAAATAAATGGATTGCCATTTTCTCACTCATACACGTTTTTCAGTTATGACTGATATGTACAGAAACTAGCTCAGGCCCCACACCAGTTTACGATACCATTAAGACCAGGCAGTCAGATAAAGTAGGGATATTAAATTCAATGACATAAGACGCAGGCATGCGAAATATATATGTTAAATTCTCTTGAAATACCTGCTTTTCCATATTACTTGTTGAAACATGAATACTATATTCAGTAATATACTAGCAAGTTTTTCACAACTGATACCGATGCGTGTTATTATTAGCTACAACTACCGCAAAGGTTGTTTGGTCAGGGCCAAAAGTTTAATGTAATGATTTTGTTATATATGAGCTGGATGGAAAACCGCGGAAAAAGCTAAACGTGTTATTGCGAAATCTCACGACCAACCAATAAGTTTACGGTTCCTCCCACATCTTCTTCTGGCAGGTCATGTGATGCTCTATGACGAAGTAGCGAAGAAAGTCCTGCTCTGGAAAACGGAGTGCAATTTACATACATCCCAGACACCCTAACAGATACATTGAAACACTTAGATTACAAGTAATAACTGAAACATGACTAATTTAAATAATCAGCTTATACCTTTGTATGTACGATTGAATATGTCAAGAAGGCAGGGTGCCTAAAATGAGTGATGTATTTAATTTGGTCTTCGAAATGCCTTAATGAAGACAATGGAAATGCCTTAATGAAGACAATGGAGCTGTTCCACCCCAGTATGCATCTTTCATTTTCAATAGTTGATCGCCATGTTTTCTTTGGTCGACCAAACTTTCTTCTACCTTGATGCATTCAAGTCTATGCCATCTCACATTTGCTGTTCTTGTCCATTCGTAGGATATGTCCTACCCACTTCCATCTCCTTAACTTGACCTCGGTGCTTATTGTCTTCAAATTTGTTTTTGCAAGAATATATCGATTTGATACAACGTATGGCCATCGAATTTGTAGGATTCGTCTTCAGCACTTAAAAAAACATATATTTAACTTTCTGTCGTCCCCTTCGTTTGTTTTCCATGTTTCACTTCCATACAACAACACTTATTTAACGAGTGTGTTAAAAAAACCTCACTTTATATATCAATGTGTTAATATTTGAAATCCATATTTGCTTTGGTTTCATGAAGGATACCCTCGCTTTACGAATTATGTTAACAATGTCATCATCAATGACATTAGCACCCAGGTAGTTAGATTTGTCCACTTCCTTTAGATCTTGATCATCGATTAGTATTCTGTTTTCGCACTTGTGTTTATCCTCAATATTTGAGTGTTCTTTTTATTTAGTCTTAGTCATGTTCTTGTTGCAAATTGATAATTGCTAATTGATTCAGTTGTCTTGTCTTTGTTTTGCATGTGAGTATAGCATGATGACATGAGTACTATGTCGTCGGCAAAGTCCAGGTTCTCTAGTTTTGATGTGAAGTTCCATCTTATCCCTGTTTTGTTTTGTGCTGTTGTGTTTCTCATTATCCAGTCCACTACTATCAAGAAGCAGCGTTCCAGTTGTAAACAATGGATTAACAAGTTTAAACAGGTGGGTTATTAATTTACAGCTAAATTATATATTTTCTACACATATAATATGTTATTCGTTATATATATATATATATATATATATATATACACACACACATAATTATATATATATATATATATATATATATATATATATATATATATATATATATATATATATATATATATATATATATATATATATATATATATATATATATATATATATATATATATATATATATATATATATATATATATTTGTGCGTGCGTGTGTGTGTGCTTGCGTGCGTGCGTGCGTGTGTGTGCGTGTGTGTATTACATCACGATCTTAATTTATCTCAGGGAGCATTAGAAAAACTAATTGACATTAAGACAACACGACGTCATTATTGTATTCATAAAACACAAATGCGTATAATTTAAGCAAGATACGCAACATATCAGCATGTTTTATGTACACATAATTAAGACAACTCTTTTTTTTTCTTGCATGTAATCAATGCACGTTTTGCACAATGTGAATACATGTGGGATCACAACGAAAAAGGCCATAAGTAAGCATTTTACAGTTGTTTATATTACCTGCGATGTACAAATAAAAGCTAGAATTAAACAGTGTTAGCACGTTCTCACAAAATATACTCAATTTCACCAAGTGATATTACTAAGAAAGAAAACATTTCACAAATCGGCTGTGGGTGAAATTCAGAGTTCTGTTTTATTTCAGCATCCGATTTATCAAGTGAATCGATCGTTAGAATCACGTTATGGATTAATTGTCCAATAGTTCGAATATGCAAACGTTTAGTGGTAACAAGTGAAACGTTTGTGCTGGTAGAATTGTTGTCTTCCCAGAATATATCGCAGACGAACGGATATGACAATACAGTTTAAGCTAAATTATTCTTCCAAAATGTGTGGGTTTATACTCAGTGGCAATAAGAACGTAGCTTCACGCGCGCCTGGTTGTATTATTGTAGAACATATTCAGGGAAAACAAGACATGCCGCAGATGAAAGGATTGACGACAGAGTTTGTTATCATTGATTGTCAAATTGCCGCCGATATGTAAACGTAAACATATTTCTTCAACCATATCGGCACCCGATAAGCTTTGAAGACTATCGTGACAATGAATGTCATCAACATATTTTTAAAAAACCCTTAAAAGCTTGGTTCGTGATTATTTTGTTTTTCGTTGCAACCACAACAATGATAATTATAACTATACTTCTTCGCTCTTTTTGGTTCCATACTGAACGAGTGCGGGTGCTTAACAGCAACAAGACCCTTGATCGATACAAACACCAGAAGAAACATAAAAAATGTAATTGATGTATAGATAATTGAGGAAAATGCTAACTTTGTCGCGAGGTTTGTAACGCCAAGGAACAATACAAAAAAGCGCAGACACAGACAGTTGATGTTGTCATCTTTCGGACATAAACCAAAATTACAAGTTACCAGGCAACCCTAGCGCACACAGAAGAATTATGGCAATGTTAGACGATTCCCTTCAATGTATAGTGTTGTTTGGTGATACTCCTGATTATTTATATACTAACTTATATTTTTAATTTATGCAAAACACTATCAGTATTGATTCATTCGCAATGTAAATGTAACCCTTTGTTGAAATTGGCCATTCAAGTGCAATGAAACATGTCCAAATATTAAATCAGGCTTACGTATATTTTAGATGCATTTTGAGGGTGAACATGTTTTATGTTATACAATTTATTCCAAGTATTTTGGTGTGGCGAACTCAAACTACTTTTACAGGTGCATTGCTAATTGGCCAAGTTTATTGTGTAATAGTTGAGCGGGTGAACAATTATCGCGCTCGTAAACAATGAATTTCAAAGCAAAATTTACAAACAATAATACTATAGCCATAAGACTGAATAAGCATCATTGGCCTCTCGATAAACCAGTGGCTTCCTTATCCACTTGTCATCTGGAGTTGCTTTTAATGACAATCTTGTATTTGTTTAATTCTTCAACGCTTCGTGTCACCGACAGTTATACATGATTAAGAATGTTTGGGCAGAAAATTGTCATTGCCATCGCATGGCCCTACCGATATTTCACTTGGCAGTGCAAGGAAGCATAAGCTCTTGTAGTGGTTGATTTTTGTTACATGCATCGCTGGGTAATTCGATATGATGTAGTTTGTGACTCAGTATGTATGTTATATCCTATCGTCGCGAGTATTGGGCTGCAATTTAATAGGCGTGCCCGGGGTCCGCTGTGATGCTGTACACATTTCGCCGGGCACGTACCCGTTTGACGTACAAATTACGAAAATCTGAACAAAATTGCTTGAAAAATTGTTAGCAACGGTATGCGTTTTCGTGCTCTACGATTGCTACTTGATCTACGTCAATTGTTCGACGAACGCTTCGTGAAACCTGCAGTTGTATATTATGTTGGGGGCGTTGCCTGTACCATTGGAATTTCCCTATCAACCCTTGACGAGGTTGCTTGACATGCGCAGTCGCAGTGGCTGCCTGTTCTGCCGTGTATCGCCGGGCAACAAGGCTAGGGCATAATAAAGAAGTAGCACGAGCCGGGATGATATTATATGATTCTATGTGTACGAATCGATATCCAATAGCGTATTTTGATGATTGATTATCAATCACTATTGAATACTTGAAATTGTTAACAGACTGGATATTGTTAATATCTGTGTTTTTCACGATGCTACGCTCAGGTTCTTGGTGGTTTGGCACAATTGACATTTACTTTATTGCACTTCTCCAGTTACTTACGTATACTGTACCACACTGTATTGTACTGTGCAACACTGCACTGCATTGCACTGCATTGTTCTGAGTCAATTTGCAGTTCACTGCGCAGCACTGTTTTGCAACATATTGTGTTGCATTGTATTGTACTGTTTAGTTCTGATTTGTGCTGTATTGTGCCGTATTTACTGCACATTACTGCATTGAGCAATATTGTACCGTATTGTATTATACTATATTGTACTGTATTGCATTGTATGGGTTGCCGCAGATGGTTGTGCTCGGGGAAAGACAAAGCTTATTCTACATCTGTGAAAAGCAATAGTTAGATATCATTGATAATTCTGTATACCCAACGTGGAGACCATATCGTAAGAAGGATATTGATGTGCTTGAACGCAGACAGAGGAGAGCAACTACATTTGTTTTGTCAGTTATTGTAGTTATGAAGAAAGCCTGAAAGAATGTGGTTTGTTAAGAGGAAATAAGATTCACGTTTGTTTTAAGATATTTAAAAAATATATGTTTTTTTAGTCAAGAACGATAGTAGAACTAGAGGACATGAAAACATTTTAGTAAAGGATCAGTGTATATTGGATATCATTAAGTACTCGTTCTCACACAGATCAATAAACGAGTGAAACCAATTGTCTACTGATTGTTTAACTGCAAGCATCGTGAATGTGGTTAAAACAAGTTTGACACATATCTCAAGAGGGAGTATTACACGTAGGTGAACATTGTTGAAATCTCGATAAGCCAATGGCTTCCTCGTCACCTTACCATCTGGGTATTTGGATAGGAGGGCAATTCTTGGTAAATTTTGTCTTGTTAAATCGTGTTAAACGAAATAGCCATTCCCGTAATGGTAATGTGATTATCGGAGCCGAAATATATAATCCATTGATGAGGTGTCGCCACATGTTGATTAGTCGCATATATAAGTAAACCCTTGGTATGAGTTGGTTGAACATTTGGAAACGAGATAAAATCTTAAACACAGGAGAGTACATCACAATATATGCATACAAATGGCAAAAATAGAGGACGTAACAGAAACGACTGGTCATGGGTGGTAGCACGAGAGGGGATGTTCTTGCGCATATGAAAAAAAAAACAATGCCGAGAAGGAGGAAATGTTGGCCATCGTGGGTAAGTGGAGGAATTGGTCAATAAACTCATGGCGGCACGGATTGGACAGATTCGCCGCGGGTGGTGTCATTATGAGAGAACCTGTACGGACGTTTGACGGCCATATTACGTTATTCAGAAGCACAGCATGTACACTATTTAACAACGCAATGCGTGTTTTCCAAGATTGATGAGCGTTATGTGATCTAATAATCGAGATGGTGAAAATTTACAGCGCTCATAAAAGACGAGAAATATTTTTTAAAAGTGGTTTGAGTCAGAAACGTATTTAGTGATAAGTCTGTTTTCACTGATGAACACAAATTGATTGTATTGGACATTCAAGTGCAATGAAACATGTCCAAACATTATATCAGGCTTACATTTATTATGGAGCCATTTTGACGTTGAACATGTTTTATGTTATATTCTTTATCCCAGTATTTTGGTGTTACAAACCGAAATTGCGTCGGAGTTTTACAGGTGCATTGTTGCTTGGCCACGTTTATTGTGTAATAGTTGAGGGCGCGAACATTTATAGCGCTCATAAATAACGAGATTCAAAGCAAAAATTACATATAATAATATAATCATCAGACCGTTCGGATGAAAAATCAGTGGACTATGAATAAAACGTGTATTCCTTATTCACTTGTCATATGTAGTTGCTTTTGACGGCAGTCTTGTTCATTTTTAATTGCGAACGCTTCGAGACACCGGCAGTTAAACATGATCATGAATTGTGCGGCTTGACATTGTCATTACCATGGCATAGCCTTACCGAAATTTTACTTGGCAATGCAAGGAAGCATAAGCTTTTATTTTCTTTTAATTAGGTGCAACGCCGGGTCATTCGGCTAGTCTATATTATAAAGTAGTTATGTTCTCTCGTTTCATCGCGTGTATAGGGCTGCTACTTGGTAGGTCTTAAAGGGTGCCCGCAGTGATGGTTCGTGCATTAAAAAAATACAACATATCACATTGTTAGCAACCGTACGTGTTTTCGTGTTCTACGATTGCTACGTGATCTACGTCAAACGTCCACCGAACGTCTCGTAAAACCGGAAGTTGTACATGATTTTTGGGGCGTCGCCATTACTTTTGGAATATCCCTACGAAAACTTTACAAGGTTGCTTGACATATGCAATTGCAGTCGATGCCTTTTCTGCCGGGCAACGTCGGGCAACTAAGCTAGGGCACAATAAAGAGTTAACACGGGCAGTAACAATATAATACTCTGTGAGTATGGATCGATGTTCGAACGCGCATATATATTATTGATTATCCATCATTATTGAAGACGTGACATTGTTAACCGACTGGACATTTTTAATATCTAGGTTTTCCACAATGTTAACCTCGTATTCCTCGGTGGTTTGCACTATTGACATTTTCTGGATTGTACTACTCCCATTACACTTGTTTGCAGTGCACTGCGCAGAATTTCAACATATTGTCTTGTATTGTAGTGTTCTGTTTAGTTGTGCATGGTGCTGTATTGTGCTATATTTACTATATTGTACTGTGTTTTACATTGTTTTACTGTATTGTTTTATACCATACTGTATTGTAGTGTACTTTAAAGGTTGTCGCAGATGGTTGTGGAAAAGGTAGCACCAACATGAAACAAACGAAGTAGCCATTCCCCAAATGCTCGTATGGTTATAGGAACCGACATGTATAATCCACAGTCTGTCTTCACCCATTCTTTGCCCATGTCCTGCCCATCTCAATGTGCTTCCGGCTACTTTCATTTTTAGGTGTTTTTTTCATGCTAATCTCTTTATCTCAATTCCTTCATCTTCCTTCCATTTTCTTGGGTTACTTTGCATATTCTTCAGACCCAGTTATTTTATTTATCTGCATAATCTCCTCCTGTCTCTCTGTCAGTGCCAGTGTTCCCAACCTGTATACACAGACTGGTACCACGCATGCTTCCAACACTTTTCCTTTTAATTTTTTTTTTCAGTTTTCTGTCCCACTTAGTGCCTTCCACTCTCCTCCACGCTGCTGCTCCTGCTTCCACTCTCCTCTGTCCCACATAATGCCTTCCACTCTCCTCCACGCTGCTGCTCCAGCTTGAACTCTCCTCTGTATTTCCTTACTACTTCCTCCATCCTCACACACTGTGCCGCCCATGTATACAAACTGATCATTTGTTTAATGGTTTTTCCATCAACAAGTACATGTAGGTCCACCTCATGTTCGCCTATCCATATTTCTTCTGTTTTCTCCATATTCATTCGGAGGCCAAGATATTACTCCATTCTTGCGATGTTTTCTGTAAGACCTCTCTTTTTTATCAGCCACCACTGCTCTCACCACTGCTTTTTCTCATGGTACATTTCATCAACTACTCTGACCTCTGCCTCTCCAATTTCCATCTGTCTTATGACTGCAAATGCAAGTTCTCTCGGCACGCTGTCGAATGCCTTTTCCAGATCGACAAAACCGAATGCTATATCCTTTTTAAATTATCTACTCTTCTCAATAATTTGTCTGATTATAAACAATCCATCAACCGTTCCTCTCCCTTTCCTAAATGCCAGCTGATTCTCCCCGATTTTGCTCTCAACTATGTGCCTCGCCCTAGCATTTAGTAACCTTTCCATCAATTTCAGGGCTTGGCTCAGTAATTTGATGGCCCTGTTTCTCTCTGGATCACGGATGTCCCCTTTCCCCTTTCATATTGGAACAATCACTCCTCTTCGCTTTGTATCTCTCCTGTTGTGAAACACACATAAGACAGTCTTGTCAGCCACTTGATTCCCACTAGTCTGTTTGCTTTCACAATTTCCACTGACAGTGCGTCCACTCCTTCAATCTATCTTCCCAGTTTTCATCTTCTTTATAGTTTTTTCCAACTTCCAACTTTCCAAATCTACTGTTATTGTCCTCACCTTCAACTCCCTCCTTACGTAATGTGGTATCTCTATTCTCCCTCCGGGTTTAGTAATTTAGTCAAATACTCGTCCCACACACTTAGCACTTGTTTTACTCCAGTGGCCAACATTCTGTCGCTTCTCTACATTGCAGATGTTCGAGTAGAGTGTTTGTTATTTCCGGCTCTATCTTTGGTCAGCTGGAAGATAACTTTTTCTCCATCATCTTCTTCCGTCCTATCGCACGTGTTGTTTGTTATCTCTTGCTTTCGCAACAGCCTTGTTTGCTGCATTCTTCTTCTCCCGGTACTTCTGCTTCATCCTTGTTTGCTGCGTTCTTCTTCTCCCGGTACTTCTGCTTCAGCCTTGTTTGCTGGGTATTCTTCTCCCGGTACTTCTGCTTCAGCCTTGTTTGTTGAGTTCTTCTTCTCCCGGTACTTCTGCTTCAGCCTTGTTTGCTGAGTTCTTCTTCTCCCGGTACTTCTGCTTCAGCCGTGTTTGCTGGGTTCTTCTTCTCCCATTACTTCTGCTTCAGTCTTGTTTGCTGGTTTATTTTTCTCCCGGTACTTCTGCTTCAGTCTTGTTTGCTGGGTTCTTCTTCTCCCATTACTTCTGCTTCAGCCTTGTTTGCTGGGTTCTTCTTCTCCCGGTACTTCTGCTTCAGCCTTGTTTGCTGCGTTCTTCTTCTCCCGGTACTTCTGCTTCAGCCTTGTTTGCTGCGTTCTTCTTCTCCCGGTACTTCTGCTTCAGCCTTGTTTGCTGCGTTCTTCTTCTCCCGGTACATCTGCTTCAGCCTTGTTTGCTGGATTCTTCTTCTCCCGGTACTTCTGCTTCAGCCTTGACTTTTCTACACCACTCGCTTCTTCCACACACTTGAGTGCCTCCTTCATTTCTTGTATAGCTTGTTCAACTTCCGGGTTCCACTACCACAGTTATTTCTTGTTTCGACTGTGTGTGGGTTTTCCTGATGTTCGGCCACATATCTCCTCAGCTGTTCCAATAAAGCCTTCATTAAATGCTGTCCAATCTGCTTTCGCATCCTCCCTTTGTTCTTTAAGTAGCCTGAACGTCCTATTGACTTCGCTTTTGTATTGTTCCATCTTTTCTCCTTCACATTTCCGCCACCTGATCACCTGATCACCTGATCACCTGATCACCTGCCTTTGCTTCCTCCTTCTTTATTTGTCTCTTTCTATCCACATTTCGTAAACCAATGGTTCATGTTGGCTCCATATGTGTACTCCAGCCAAAACCTTGCAGTCTCTAACCCTGTTTCGCTTACAACTTCTGATAATCAGCATATCTATATCCGTTATGTTGTTCCCACTTCTGTAGATTATCTGGTGTGACTCCCTCTTCTGGAAGAAGGCGTATTTATTAATGACGACTTCAACTGGAAACATTCTAAATAAGGTCTAACTATGGCGTAAAACAGCGGCATAATTAGCTTCCTTAAATGTTATATTTCTCCTAATCTACCCAATAATTATATTACTATTTGTTATTTCAGTCATGTTGGCTAAACAATAGGTATCCCGCTGTAAGACTTTACTGAGATATTTGCATACATCCCACACGTAAAGGTAAAACATATATTATGTATCACTCACCAAATCTTTTGTTTTAGTAATACTTTATTCGTAAAGACAAGACTTATAGTCCTACTCGTATTTTGAAAATTCATACCAAATCTATTGTTATATCAGAGCCCGCTGGTTACATAAGAGACCGCGGTTCCTGGAGACATGCGTTGCTGGCGGCATAATTTTTGTTATGCCGTAATCGACCCGTAGTTGGCTTGTTGCCTTCACTGCATTATATAAAAACACAAAAACAAAACAAAGGCCGAAACGCTCAGAGATAAAGCTGAAATCAAAGGAAGCGAAATCAGAGAGGGCCAAAATGAGATGATCGATTGTTTTCCTCTGTGAAAAAAAACAATAAATCCAAGAATAAGAACATAGCAGACATCGTGGCTACCATCAGGGCGAATGACGAATGAACATAAACACTTGAGAACTGTAAAAAGAACATACTAGTCAATTATATGCGAAGAAGGACTTAATAATCGTCAGCGGTAACAAATCGTCGACAAGTGATTAATATGTCTGAGAATGTGTCACAGTTGAATGCATAGAAAACCAGTTGCCAATTTAAGTTTGTTTTGTGAATATGTAAACATATGTCTTAGTGGTAGGAAAAGCAACACGGCTATGTTTATATGTGTAGATAATTTTTTTTATATACTGAAGCACAATTTTCCCAAACATAGAAGCGTTTTCTTAAATTGTATGTGCAGTTTTGGCCTTTACCCTTTAATAGTAATCAAACCAAGTATAATTACTGCGCGTATTGATCGCATTTTTTTACGAATGAAATTCAGTATCAACAAATTGCGCACTGTGGATCAGTGACACAAGTGAACATCTCCGATATTTTGAAATTTATAATTATTAAAATTGTAAGTTAATGTAAAGTAAATAAAAGTACCATTGGTAATTTGTATGTGCAGTTTTGGCCTTTACCCTTTAATAGTAATCAAACCCAGTAATATTACTTATATTAGTGATGCGCGTATTGATCATATTTTTACGTATGAAATTCAGTATCAAGTAAGTAGCGCACTGTGGATCAGTGACACAAGTGACCATCTCCGATATTTTGAAGTGTATAATTATTAAAATTATAAGTTAATGTAAAATAAATAAAAGTACCATTGGTATTCTTTAAATAAAATTAATTAAGCTTACATACTTGGAAGAATGTGGTGGATAAGCAAGATGTTTGTTTAGCATATAATAACTTAATTTTTTTATTTTTATTAAACAAGTACTCGTTATGCAAATAATAATTTTTTTACAAAATGGACTAAAAAGTAAAAAAGTCTTAAAACAAAATCTAGGCAAATAGACTTAGCTAAATGTTAAGATCATCAAAAAAGTATATCATAATAAATCATTAGATTAACAGCGTAACTAGAGATATGGACAATAATGAGTACCGTAATTGGAAAGAATCTACAACAATCTAATTACCCTAAACATTTCGTTGCAGACGAAAACAAGGTTGAAAATAAGGCAGATATACCAAACATTTTGAATACGTCCTTTCTATTGGACCTGATTTAGCAAAAAGCACAAATATGTCATATAATTGATATGTGTTTGACTGATTTACTTTTACAAATAAGACAGATTATGTTATAATCGTCAGACGATGAAAGTAAAATTATGAATGCTGCAAATAGCTGTAAACGATATCTTATGACAGTGACGCCGTTCGACTAGTTAAAAGTTTAAATACTTATATTGCAAAACCAGTAACACAATAATGGCTATGTGTAAACAGTAATATATATATATATATATATATATATATATATATATATATATATATATATATATATATATATATATATATATATATATATATATATATACCCTGATATATACCCTGCTGATGCTTAATGGCAGAACCCTGAGCTGGTTTGCTACAGGAACACACAAATAATGAATATTGGTAAAGGTTATTTCATAATTGTACCAACATAAAATAATATAAATCAATGAAAAGGTAGCTTAGCAGCTAGCACAAACACGCTCATCAAGAAAAATACAATAAAATACAATACATGTATATCAAATGAGATATCGCTCAGTTGCCAATACAAAGTTGCTAATTGAGAAACAAGTATTAAATGTCAAAGGTGGGGCGGTCTTTTGTCCCACCAGGCCTCCAGTAAAAGAGTCCCAACCCCCACCCCAGGGCTTCTGCCAAACTATACAACTGAATAAATAGTGCGTAACATCTTCTCAACGTGAGTAGTGTCATGCCATATACATGTGCCTTACAAACATAGATGACAAAAGAACGGTATTAACCCAGGTATTTATAAGATGGTTGTCAGTCATACTGCACCAACCTTCCAATATCTGGTTAACCAGGACCTGTGCTAATCACTACACAAATTGTAAAAACATGATAAAAGGGCCAGGGTGGTATCAGTCGTGCTACGGAACACCATGCTGCACATGATGGATGCCAATCATGCTGCAACATCCACCGCCTACAGAAACAGCAAGGTAATATGTACAATTATACAACTATTCATGGGCAAGGAGAATTTTGTAATATACAAAGCAGACATGCTGTTGCACACGATGGGCTCCAGTCATACTGCAACGTCCCCAGCTTACAGCAACAGCCCAGACTTAATTGCAATATATATCTCTGTATGAGTAAGTTAGTTACAGTGTATGGCAACGACAAACCATGGTTTACCAGGGACATTAAGCTGAAACTAGCCATGGGCAATTCAGCGTTCACTAGCGGCAACAGGGAAGAGTTTCGGAGAGCCAAGTACGCAGTGCGCAAGGCGATTAGTTCGGCCAAGTACAATTACAAACGCAAACTTGAAAACCAATTTGCTTCCAACAACACCAGATCTGTATGGCAAGGGTTACTCCGTTGTCGCCGCCTTTCACCGTTAACGTTGCTAACGTGCGGACATTGTTCAAGCTACTGAGGCTTCGGGTCCTGACAAAATTTCATCATATACTTTTAAAAATTGCGCCGATCAGCTTGGTCCAGTATTCGCTGAAATCTACAACTCATCTTTACAACAGTGCATAGTTCTAACGTGTTTTAAAACTTATGTGATTATACCTATTCCCAAGAAGGCTAAAGTCTCTACCATGAACGAGTACAGTCCAGTGGCACTTACCTCAGTTGCGATGACATTTTTCGAACATATTATGCTACGTTATCTGAAATCTTCCACGGCCGGTCTGTTGGATCGTCACCAGTTTGCTTATCAAACTAAAAGATCTGTGGACGATGCAGTTGCCTTAGGTTTACATTATATTATGAAGCACCAGGAACATCCAAGTACTTATGCGAGGATTCTTTTCGTGGACTTTAGCTCGGCTTTTAACACCATAATTCCTGTGAAGTTGTTTGATAAACTTGTATCTCTGAATGTGCATCCTGCCATCTGTCACTGGACTCTCAACTTTCTTCTTCACAGGCCTCAATCTGTCCAGGTCAACAACTCTCTCTCCAAACCTGTTATTCTTAACATTGGTGCCCCACAAGGCTGCGTGCTTTCTCCTTTCCTTTTCACTCTCTTTACAAACGACTGTGTAACCAATCTGTTCGTTTGGTTAAGTTATCGGATGACACCACTGTAATTGGCTGTGGCAACAATTCTAACGAGTATGTGTATAGAAAGGACGCTAAAAGACTGGTTGGCTGGTGTAAGAAAAACAACCTGGTACTAAACATATCAAAAACGAAGGAAATGATCATTGATGTTCGCAAAAAGAAGATACTCATCCACCCCCTTTCATTGACGGTGCTGAAGTCTTACAAGCCGACTCGGTACAGTTTTTGGGTAAACTAAAACGACGCGATTCAACAATAGTTTCTATCCTCAAGCGCTGAGATTTTTAAACGGAGAGCCAGCATAAATGTCTTCGCTCTGGCAGGTAGTTGCAATGTCGCGTTTTTTTTATTTTTTTATTTTATATTTTTTAACTTTTGCAATCTATTATATTACTCTCGTTTGTTTTTAACTGTTTTTAGTATTACGATTATGATATGTAATGTTTAGTTCCGCGTGTTATTGGGTGCTAAAGTGTAAGTTTGTGCTAACGCCACAACACTACGAATTCCTTGTACTTTCTACTTGGTAATAACACGTATTTTATCTTATCTTATCTATCTATATATGTATATATATATATATATATATATATATATATATATATATATATATATATATATATATATATATATATATATATATATATATGAAACCCAATTTTTTTGTTTCATATCCCCGAACCTTCAAGAATCGAGACAGAGCTTGTACTGGACAGTATCCATCATTAGTCTGTGAAATGGATAATGTGACTGGACGCCCAGAAGTGTTGTGTTTAAAGTGTGACATGATTAATACAATGCCTGTGTTTGAAATGGTCACGTCGCCTAACTGTACGATGGATTCACCCCTTGAGCGAGAATGAACGGTTATTTCCACCATTCGCAGAAATGCATGAAACGCTAATAAAAACATGCTTTGCAACATATTACGCAAACAAGCAGACGAGACAACAAATTGTGTTGCATCGACAATTTTGTGAAGGATAGAAGGGCTAATTGGAAGACAGGCTATAAAGGCTGCCAAAACACCTACTGAATTGCCCGTTTATGGTTGGCTTGTGCTGTCTGATATGGCTGCATTGGGAAGATGGTTCATTATCCAGTATCCTTACGAAACACGTATTCCTGCAGACGACGAACAAAACTATGACCGAGAATTAACAGGTCAGAGTTGTCGTCCATAGCCGATGCATTTACCCAGGCATAATCGACAGTTACAAAATGGCGGCGTTCAGTTAACAAAGATTGAAGCCGTAAATGTACAATAAATCAAGGTTAATCAAATCAATATTACGCTAACAAAGCGTATAACTTTAAGAACAATGTAGGCAAAAAGCTTGGTATAAATAACTGATTTGATACGAACCTTGAATTTGTCAAAGAAAAACTTCCAATGTGATGGCTCTGCAAAGTACGTCTAGCGTGGCTCAGAGTTCCAACACAAAGGGAATGACTCTCGTTAGCCAAGTGATCACCTAGCGTCATTTAACCACGAACCGTTTTGCATACTACGGACTGTTTCCCAGGTTGCGGACTGAAGATCACATACTAACACTATTGCAACAATTAAGGCGGTCACTTTCACCGCACATTGTATAAACACTATTTTGACATGTGTAAAAATATTCATAAAACATACATATATATATATATATATATATATATATATATATATATATATATATATATATATATATATATATATATATATATATATATATATATATATATATATATATATATATATATATTTATATATATGTGTGTATGTGTGTGTGTGTGTGTGTGTGTGTGTATGTGTGTGTGTGTGTGTGTTTGTGCATGTGTGCATGTGTATGTATATGGGTATGCGTATACGCATGCGCATTCGTATGAATATTAGTACGTACACGTGCATGTACATGTACATGTACATGTACACGTACATGTTCATATGCATGTGCATGTGCATGTGCATGTGCATGCTTATATATGTGTGCAGTGCCTATGAATATCATTATGTTCTCAGTCATTGTCAGACCACTGCAAGGCGAAGCTGGTACCATATACTTCTGTTCTGGGCAGTTCTCATCCATTTCGTGCCAACAAACTTTACAATTTTATCTCTTCGTCGTTTTTGTCGTCTCTGATTTCAAGAACCTGTCAATGGTCTCCACTCTCTTTTTGTCTTTGTCCACCTGTTGTCCTTATTTCTGGCGTGGTGTACCGACCTTCTAAATTTCTTGAATTTAATTTATTTTATGATATCCTGGATTTAATTTGGTCTCATTTGCTAGTTACATGTGTATCTTGATAATTCCTAGCATACATTTGTCGAAGCTTCTCATTGTTGTTGTTCAATGTTTGGTCATTGTCCAATATATATATATATATATATATATATATATATATATATATACATATATATATATATATATATATATATATATATATATATATATATATATATATATATATATATATATATATATATATATATATATATATATATATATATATATATATATATATATATATATATATATATATATATATATTGTGGCTGTTTCTTCTTCTGCTGCAAGGTCAACTCTAACCAGAGAAAGTAGTACATATATGTGGGCAATGTCCTTAATTGTATTTGGTGCGTAGTTGCCGTTGTTAATAAACTCGTGGTGTCAATTTAGTTTTGTGGGCCGGGAAAAGGCATGTTTTCTGTGATTTTATAGTTTCATGATTGACGCGGCATTCTGTGATTCTATATTTTTACATTTACAGGGAGCATATTGTAACCCTATAATAATATCCTATATATTGTCAAAACAATTATATGCAATTTTAGGAATTAAACACTCCTTATTATATTATGCGACGGTAATGTGTTTTACGGTAAGATAATAATTTTTTTTATGGTGCGCTACAGGGGCAGACATAACTATAACACAACACTTCGCTTTGTTGTGAAAAGATCAAAACACCTAATACGTGACATTTTATTTTTATATTTACTGGCGGGTGGTCGGGTGGTCGGGTGGTCGGGTGGTCGGGTGGTCGTGTGGTCGGGTGGTCGGTGGTCGGTGGTCTGTGGTCGGGTTGTCGGGTGGCTTGTTTTAGTGATACATCTATGTGACAGTAGACAGTAATTAAAAAAAAATACTGTTATTCGTCTTTGTATCACTATACTAATAAACAAAACATAATTTCGTGCAACAATTAGTGAACAACTACGTAAGTGTCCTTGCCAGCAATATATGTCGACATCAATACTTATTACTGACTGGCTGCGAACAATTTTCTCACTTATGTGTAGCCCGCCCTTATTAAATATATGTCAATTATATTTTTAAACATATTCGCACTACTAACATTAACATAATCATTTGGCAGTGTGTTCCATTCATTTATCACCCTCTGTGAGAAAGACTACTTTCTCGTGTCCAACCTACACTGATCCTTAACTAATGTTGTTTTGTGTCCTCTGGTTCTACTGCCTTCTTTATGTTTGAAGAATATATTCCTATCAACATTCTCATTACCTCATTTTAAACACTTATATTTGGTCTACTCGTAGTCTCCTGGTCTCTGGTGCTGCCAAACCACATTGTAATAAGCGACTTCCATAACTAAGGTCTCTCAATTCTGGAATAATTTTAGTTACTATTCGTTGTAATCTTTCTAGCTTATCTATATTCTTTTTTTCGTTGTATTTTTTGTTTGTTTCGGTGTTTTATGTGTGACCGGACAGTTATTTCATAATGTAGCCTTGAGTAATCTGGGAATAGGTTTATGCTCGAACCGCCACTATGGGCTGACAATCAACACGGGAAAGCCTTAAACAATATGATCCTAAATGCATGCGTAGCTGACGGATATACGAGTGAACAGACATATCGAGGCATAAACCAGTTTATATATTAGATGTGGATGCAATTTTGCTACAGTAATGATTGGATGGCATCAGTCAAAACGAATGTAATTTACTCAGCTTGTATTCCGTGCTACGGGCAATTCCACTATATATTATCGGATCAGTGGCAGATATGCAGTTTCTCCATGTTATGGCCGACTGTGTGGATGTCTATAGGCATTCTAGAATAATTATATATACTTCAACCCGTCGTATCGTTGTGCAACATGTCAAGTGTTCTTAGTTATGGAATATATTAGTACATGCAATATGACCAATGCTTTAAGTGTGAGGCCGCAACATATGTTAGACGACAGCTCGGCTTTGGGAATGATCAACACAACACTCCGAAAGATTCGTCTAGCATTTCCATAATTATCCTCTGTGCGCTAGGGTGGCCGGGCAATTTCCCTGTATTTGCGGTTAATGTCTGAAAGGTGACAACGTCGCTTAGAGTGTACATGTTTGCACTGGCCGTCGTCGATTCAGCAGTCTGTTTATGTTGCTTTTGTCTCGTTATTTGGCGTGTCTGATTGATTCGACCGATTGCCTTTTTGCTGTTAAGGAATAGGAATTACCGGAGAGTTTACACTTTGGAAATTCATAATAGTATATACATTTTAGTGATATAATGATTAAATGAATATAATTATGGTGAACATTGTTATGATATTAATATGCAATGAGTTATTGACGGAAATACGCCGGACGGTCACATAGTCTCGGACACTTCCAAGTCTGGCTGTGTGGATTGATTCCAATTCGGTTGGCTGCGATAACATCTAGATTTAACAAGATTGCCTTTCCAAAACAACAAGTTCCAGATGGCAAGTGGACAAGGAATAGTTCTCCTAATTAGCCCTATCATTTGATTTCCTTTTGAAGCAGCAAACCGACATTGCTCTGAAACTTACATGTCAGCACTAATTGTTACTCCTAAATCCTCTTCTTGTGTGGTTCTACCAAGTACAGCACACCCAATTTTATATTCATTGGATGTTATAAAAATATTAATTCTACCATGGGTGATCAGTTATAACAATTAACAACATTTTGTAATACAAGTCTGATTGAGGATGAGCGATAATTGCAAGACATGTTTACGTACCTATAACAACAATTCGTAGTATACCTGCCAACTTGAGTTTCGAAGTCCAGGAGATTTTAGGCTCAGCAAAAACCTCCCATTGCACCCCTCCAATGGGGCTCACGAACAATCTTTAACTGCACCCTCATTGGGACCTCCAAATGCACCACCTTGAAGGGCCTTGATGCTCACCAAAAACCACCAACTGCACCCCTCCCCCCGTGGAACCAACTGTTCCTCCCATTGAGGCTCGCAAGAAACTTAACAAAATACACACACAAATCAAGTGGGGGATTTTGTTTCGGGAGTTTAAAAAAATGGGGGCGGGTTGGCTGACTGCTTGCATATATACTTTTTTAATTCGAATATTACAACAACCAATGCATGAACAGCTAGCATACAACTAGAACAACATTTGTGTGCAAAATGTTAGATGCATTGTGATATTTCTAAAAGGTCGTTTAAATTCAATTTGTATGATTAATTAATTTGCGGTAATACATAAAAAATGGCTAGTCAGCGAGTTAGTGTGTGCAAACTTACATGTATAAACAACATCATGCATGACCTATGAGCTCATTCAACTGAGCTTGAAAATCACAATGACGTTGTCATTGAGAACCAGTTAATTCATGTTTCTAATACCACACACTATAAGGAACATTATGACGTTATGAACATATTTAAGAGCCTTAATATTTCCAATCATTTCAATAAGTCATAACTTCAAACAGTCATTTATTTAATTAAAAAACAGTACAGAAATATACATCAGTTACCATAACAATAACAAATGTAGTAACACTACAGGTGTACTAGATTACAATAGTATATAAAATACAAACATATTCCATGCACTGTGCAATATTCAGAGGAGTGGTACACATGCCTATTTCCAATACTTTGAACAAAGTTGTTCGTGAATGCAGATATCCCGCATTAAAAACTGCTTGCACATATACTTTTTTGATTCGAATATTACAAGAGTCAATGAGTGAACAGCAAGTGTAAAACTAGAACAACATTTGTGTGCAAACATAAAAAAACTGCACAAATGGCTTTTATATATTTAGCCCGTAATGAAAAGAAATGCACTGTATGGAATTTACTGCAATAAATTTAAATTACCCACTGTCTATTCTTCACTTTTGATGTACATAAGTATAATTGCCTGAGTAGAAAAATATTACAGCTCCCCTAAATACTCGTTTCTATGTATTCAAAACAATTTCACCCAACAAATCACCACAAATAATATGTCCCAAATAGTCATAATTGCATCCAATTCTGAATCACCAAGCTTAATATCAACCAAAAAACATTACCTGATACTTGACTCTATTATAATTAAAGAGTACATCATTGCCGATGTGAATATGCTGATGATATTAACAGCACGGTCTTTGTCTACTTTAGAAAAAAACAAACATTATAAATGTAATCGCAATAATATACAATTCACTTGACAGCATGCGTAATAAAAGGTTACCATTAAACAAACCAAAAACACCTTCTCCGGAATCGCCTTACTTTGAAACGTCTATCCATGTATCTATATAAATGATACGTTTCACGCTCGTCACGAATTCGGCTACTGTCACAGAGGTGTGAACGTTCATTGGCAACAGGCGGACAGTTTCAAACGCGTCTGGCGATAGAACTGTCGCACGTCTTCCCGGAACATGGCGCTGGCGAAGCCACAACAGAGTTTATAACTGGAATGGGAATTGCAAGTTTACTCAAAGACCCTGGCAGCCAGCAGAACAAGAATACAATTGTGATAATGAATAGCAGCGCAACATTTGCATTCGTCTTTGTTTGTTTCGCAACTGTTTTTTTTTCCAGTCGTCAGAGGAGCTAATCTCCCTGCACTAGGAAAGATCGTACTACTGTTCTGTATAACTGACGTTTGTTCCACCTTTGTGAAAACATTCGAAGGCCCCAGACCAATGGGACGGGCAACGTCCTCCACTGCTTAGATTACGTTAACTTTCATAGTAACATTTGAAGATCCCAGATCAACGACACATACATCGTTCTCATCTGATCTGATTTGTTTCGTTTTCGCTGTCATGTTTGAGGATCCTGCATGTGGTTGCCGGCTCTGCGTTTTCGTGAATATAGGTGAAGACCCCGGTTGAGACGGGCCTGAGTCGTGAATAGATGTCCCGATCTGGTTTCGCGAGGTTCTTAATAGCAGCGCAACCGCCATCAACATATAACAAGTCATTATTGTGGAGATGCACCCTAGGGCCACACATACGGTATACACTCGGCTGAACTGGTCGTGTCTATAAAGCGTCGCAACAGTGTTCACTGATGTTCCTACTACTGCAATCACAGCAATGACAATCAAAGCCTTCTTCGCTCGCTGAGCGTTCACGTTGAACGAGTGTGGACGTTTGACTGCCATAAGACGCTCGATCGACACAAACACCAGAAGAAAAGACGAGACCAAGATCGACGCATTTATGACATACAGTAATGCCACCCTTTTCATCAAGCCCTTATGCGTTGTACTAAGTACGTTCCACAGACACAGACGGCCGAATCAGCGACGGCCAGTGTAAACAAGTACAAGTCTTGTCGATGTTGTCATCTTTCGGACATTAACTGCTATTACAAGCAGATTGCCCGGCAATCCCAACACACACAGGAGCAAGACATAAATAGCAAAATCCTCTGTATATGTTGATTTACTGGAATCGAATGTAACATTTAATAAATTCTGCAGCGAACTTGTTTCGTTGGTCACTTTGGAAATATTGCCCGACTATATGTTGACGGCTGGCTCGCAACTGAAGAATACGCTGCGCGGATTGTGACAACATTGGCCAGTTACCTGTAATATCAAAGGTTGATATGAAGCCTCTATTCTCTAGACAGCAAACAAGAATAATTATACTTTCCACAGCGCATTGCATTTCATCTCACCTACTGAAACTATGGAAAGTCTGTCCAAAATGCAAGATCAAGGCACAATATTATTGTACACATCCAAGCGCACATGCAATATGTGGGTCATGTTGAATGATTATGCGCATTTGGTCAGGTAATTACTGCGTCATGTCTGCGTGTCATCGGTTAATGAAATACAGCATGTATTGCAGTTGGCTGTCCAATGACGTTGTTGTTGTAACAGGCAGTTTATATATATATATATATATATATATATATATATATATATATATATATATATATATATATATATATATATATATATATATATATATATATATATATATATATATATATATATATATATATATATATATATATATATATATATATAATTTCTTCTGTAGCATAGATTTCTTAAGACCGTTTCGGAAAAAAAAATTAACCGCTGGGTCTTAGCATAAATTGGTGTACATTGAGTTCTTTATTTTGTTTACACAGTCTTTTGCGTATTCGCAGGGTGGCAGGCCTTTTGTTGGGCTGATGCTGTTTTTGAATTGTGATTTTTCGAAATGATTCTCACATTCGTGGTAAATCAAGTAGTGAAGAACCGATGTGAATGAAAGAAGATAGTTGCTTAGTTTGTTGCTTAATTTGGCGTCTGCAAACTGTCACTACAAACTTAACCGCTGGGTCTTAGCATAAATTGGTGTACCTTGAGTTCTTTGTTTTGTTTATACAGTATTTTGCGTATTCGCAGGGTGGCAGGCCTTTTGTTGGGCTGATGCGAGCTTAGTAAAACAAAACATAGTTATTATTGCCAATATTGCATTTTATTTTTAATAGCCCAGCCTAAAGTGTTCTTATTAACAGAAAAACAACCTTATTCAAGGGTAACGTAGCAATCTAATTAATATTAGATTATGTGATGGCACCGAGCAAACGGCAGGTAAAGGCCACCAGGCATTTAATATGTTGCAGATACTGGGAGGACGTCGTCAAGTCCGGGTGTGAGGGATGAGGTTCAGGTGGATAGTTTTAGTTTTGAGAGTAGGGGATGTGCGAAGGTGAGTGAACTAAAGGTGGAGCATGTAGCAATGGTGGGAAGGGATTAGGTGGGGTGTGCCAGTGGTTTCTGTGTGGGCAGTGAATGATAAAGTGGGGGAAGACGATGACAGCGAACTTGAGCGAAAGATGGGGAGGCAGAAGTGAAGGAGACGGGAATGAAGGAGACGATAGTGAAGACGATGGGAGGGAAGGCGAAAGGAACGAAGGTGTCGGGAGGGTTTATGACGTGAGCGCAAGTTAGTCAGGAAAGGGGACGGAAAGTTGAGAGGTTAACGGATGAGAGGGAGATTGATATAATTCTGCCAGGTGACTAGACTGCAGGACAGAATCCGAAGGAAGGGATCCAAATGAAGAGCTATTCTGAGTTAGTGATGGAGGGTAACTAAGAAAGCGACGGGGTTCAAGGGAGACTCGATAGCTACGAAGGCCGATATAGTCTTAGACAAGGGAGATGACATGTTAGTGATGGAGGGGTAAGTAAGAAAGCGATGGCGTTTAAGGGGGACTCGATAGCTACGAAGGCCGATATACTCTTAGACAAGGGAGATGAGAGGATGAGTGGGCAGTGGTCTGTTTTAGCACATGTAGGGACACATAACGTAGATAGGGATAATGTGAAAATGTACAGCTCAAATAACATGTGTTAATAAATAACAAGTAATATATATATATATATATATATATATATATATATATATATATATTGTAAACTGAAATATGCAACACAAATATAATATAACTGAAGTATAATTACATTACATAGCCTAAACATGGACTAACAGTTTGCTGTAGATAAACTTAAAAGGGGTCAAGGAGACTGCCACTAAGATCATTGTTGGACGCTCTCGTGGCAGCCACCCCAGTATTATAATGTTCAACAAAATTCATTTAACTTAATAAAGCACTTTCTCGAAAACAATAACACAAACTTCCAAAATAGGTTTGACAAATAATTAATTATTTCATCATTGAATGATGACAATATCTCAAAGGGTAAATAAATTGATTTAATTGTTAATCTGACAAATATATAAAGTTTCATCTGACATAGTAATTACAGTACAATGTATTATTAAATTAGCAAAAGTATTGAAATATGAAAGCGTTTATGATTTAATGTTTAAGTCCGTCCACAAATGTAACAATTTGGCACAGAGCACTGTTCTCTATAGTTTTGTAGAAAGCACGTTTTGGCATACCTAGTAAATCCATGTAAGCTCTTTGTTAAAATTTATTTCCTTATATTTTTCGAAGTACTGTTTATTAGTAAAGGAATATCATACCTAATGCATCGTTTGGCAAAATAATGTTTTGTCCTATTTGTGTGGATATTTTCATGAATTCGTGTATTAATTTGTATTCCTGTAATTGCAACATATATGTTACTTTAAAAAAAATATTTCTTGGACAGTGACTCAGTATGTGAATTATATTTACGTAAACATATTATTTTAATTGTTTTTTTTTTGTAGTTTGATAATTATTTTACATTTAAAACCCCATATCATTAGGTCATAATGTGTATATATATATATATATATATGGTAACATTCATGAGTTATACAAAGTTAATTTTATATTTAATGGCAGAAAAAGTTTTAATTTGTTTAATATACCTATAATATTTGAACACTTGATATACATTTTTATATGTCTGTCCCAGCTTAGATTTTCTTTTATTGGCACACCTAAGATATACAAGTTTTGGACTCTTTCGATTCTAGTTTCATCTATCATCAAATAAATGTTGCTGCTCTGATACTTCTTTTAAAAATACAACTATAGTAAGTTTTTAAGTTTATCTTTTTAATGGAATAGCCAATTGGGACTTGTCAACGTGATCTGCTTATGTAAGTTGTCTTTGTATTTAATATATCTTATTATCCACAATGAGTTCTTGTGCTTATATTTGTTAAATGTGACTAATTTATATGGCATATGTTTAACATTTGCATTTTCAAGTACGTCCTATGTTGTAATTATTATTTGGATCAGACAAAGGAATTTGATCTAATTTCTCCATAATGTTTGAATTAATTATTTCATTTGCAAAATTTTACATGGCTTTTTCATTTTGTAAATGTATTTTGACAACGGCCGCCGCCGGCCGCATACAGGACCCTCTATTAAAAAAAATCCTGGCGAATAACTGCTGAACTAAACGCTTATCGGACGAACAAATATATAGTTTGCAATCCAGACGATTACGCAAATATGCCCATTATTCAGTGAAACATAAATCTGTATGCGTTCTGTAAGTACTTCCATTTATGAAACGTTTGAATAAAACAAGTTACGTACACCACGTATTCATAAGAACAATATAAGAACAAACGAACCGTCCATAACCAAACAAATAAATGACAAGAACAACACCACATATCGGAATATCTCAGTCGCCTTTGTTTTGAAAATCCTCTACTCTTATAAGTAATACAAGAAGATATTGATGTTTAGTTTTTTTATTATTAATTTTTGAGCGATTTTTTAAATGTTGCTCTACAACAACAAAACATGTTCAAAACGTGTAAAATTATATATTATTTTTATTTAGGACGGTCATCAATACAATATTTACAATATATATATATATATATATATATATATATATATATATATATATATATATATATATATATATATATATATATATATATATATTCATTGCCAATGATATGTGTATGCCAAGCCCGAATTCTCTCAAATACAACCCCATTAAGACGTTTTTGGATAAGTACATGTATGATTACACCTTTTAGTAACAATGGTATATGGTTCCGGCTGTGTTTCCATGAGATGTGGCCTCTGAATACATTGTGACACAAAATACGGAATTTAATATATTAAGACAATTTTGTTGGGTTTTGCAACTATAAGTAATGTACCTCCGTGAGCTAATATTAAAACATACATTGGAGAAGGTCGAAATGGTCTAAAATGGGACGGCTCACATTTAGGGGGAATGACCCCTATGCACAACACAAAGTAACCAGTATGCATACATGGTCACAACGGTTGCACGAACAGGGGGCGAACAAAGCTAGAACGGCCACGTTCCTGGCGAACAAAGCTAGAACGATCACGGTCCCGGCGAACACTAGCTCAACAATACATTAGTTCACCATATATATTTCTGTATAATGAAGCACATATAGAACGAGTCCAACATTTAACATGTGTGAATATGATGATATTAATTGTGCGGTCTTCGTCTACATTAGCACATAACGTATTCTAAATGTACTCGCAATAATGTACAACTCATTTGACAACATACTTCACAAAAGGTTACTACTAAGCAAAACAAAAACATCTTCTGCGAGATCGCCTTCGAGTTCGACCTTACTCGGACACGCTTATCAATGTTTCTTGATTAAATATTAAGTTCACGTACATCATGAATTCGTCTACTGTCACAGAGGTGAAGACGTTCATTGGCAACAGGCGGAAAGTTTCAGACGCGTCTGGCGGTAGAACTGTCGCAC
>BSQZ01000003.1:4615000-4680000 GCA_033239005.1 Lamellibrachia satsuma
GGGTTCATCTCCGACGTCACTGTGGGGTCGGCATAGTTTGTTTTCGTATAGAGTGAACACTATACATAAAACCATGATTTAAGTAATGGCGTGTTGTTATGTCAACACAACAAAGCACAACTTAAAGTTAATTAATATTGATCGATGTTGGGGGAACCCATCCTGGTGGAAGAGGAGTGAATGACGCGGCACGGCGAACGAAGGAGTATCGAAAGGCATCGCTGTTGCAACGTAGCTGTTGTTGGGGGGAAGTGTGGTGTGTAAGTGCAATCTCGAACACCATGACACATGTAACTTGGGTGCAGACTTCCACACCCGGGACGCATATGACTGTGTTGGAAACCTGGACAAAAACGTACAGCATATTAAGTAAAATATAATCCCGCTGGATCCCGCTGTGTGGGACTGAAAATCGATATCTGCTTAGTTGATTTGGATATGGCTACTATGTGTTTTTCATAATTTAACGTGTCCCACGGAGTGGGGTTATTTTGCGAATATTTTCTTCAAATGAGACCAACTCTCCTCCTGCTTTCTCAATGCGACGCACTGTTTCTGAATACGTAGGCACAGCCTGTGCCTGGGTGGGAAATTTCGTCAAAGAGTTCGTCACTGATCGATGCTAGTAAATGTTATCCTTATTAATAGCGGATTGTCGTGTCTAGCCTGGAGTCATAGTCCAAGTGGACATTGATAAATTATACTGGCCCCAGTCAGGTGGTTTGAGTAGATAAGCATACTCATCGACCTAGATCTTATGTCTGAAGGATAAAGGTGGGATGGTTTGGTATCGTGCTTTGTTTATACTATTATTATTTGGGTGATTAGTTATTGACATATCGGAATACTAAAGAATACCTGAAGATTGGGCCTGACCATCAATCCCAGCGTAACATCAACAGCACAGGGGTGAGGCTCCTGACCTTCAATCCGTGATGTACTTGCAATTGCTAGCAGCATTGGACTATTCAACAGCGGTTTATGGTTCTGTAGTGCCTGCTGTAGTAAGAACAACATGCTATAGTCATAGCACAACATGTATTAATAAGAACAAAATGTTACAGAAATAGCACAACTTTTGATTTGTTAGGAAACAAATTATGCTAACATCATAGCAAAAAATAAAGGTAAAACCAGACCGCTTTGGAAAACCATGCCAATAGCCAACTAAGTACTCTGAAGCCTACACTTGTGTCGGACTTCCAGGATGGCTAACAAAGACACATCCCGCTAGAGAGCAAATAGTAACATAACTAGAGACGTAGCTACATATATTAAAATAGTACTCATAACCATCAATACATCAATCCATCAATAATTAAATGAAAAAACACTAACATTGGATTATGATGGAAATAATTTAATGTGTTTTATAGGCCAATGGAAATTGCATACTTCTGTATTTCTGTAATATCGATTAACAAGGACAACATACTTGCAAACGGTTAAACCTGTGTACAACTGCGTCAGAATAGTATTATAATATTTCAACATGTCCACATTGTGATTGAGATATACACCACCTTCATGCATAACAACTTGTCGACTGAATTCGACCCATTTACATGACCACCAGCTAATGTGGGTATTACCCTGGGAGTATCGCTGCAACTCATCATTCGTTGCTTTAATTTGATCATTGCATCGTTCTTGCTGTTGATATGGCTGAAACATACCTGTCTTTAAATCCATACAATCGACTGCACGAGGATTGTATAAAGGTGTTACTCACTAGAGCAATACTTTATCCAGCCACATATACACCACTGTATGACTCCTTTGAGATATAATGTTCACTTATGTGAATAAACACGATCTGAAGATTATCCCGAATGATGTGTTGCGACAGATGTCAAATCGATTGAATACGACCGCCAGATTTACGCGCAAATTTACACGTTACATGTAAGCGGGTCCAAATCTGATGGTACGTCATGTCAACTACCAACCGCCGCCAACTAACCGGGTATCGAAATTATGCCCGACGATAACTGCTGATGCCAAACCAGCAAGAACAGTAGTCAGTAGTTGTTGAGAGAACAGTAGCTGAGGGATGAGGAAGTTTGAAGGGTTGTTTGCTCGTAACTGACACTGGCGTTGATCATAATACATAGGGAAGCTGGAAAGCGTAAATCAGACGGTGATTTCATTACTAATAAACAAACACTGTGCCTCATAAAGCCAACAAACCACTCTTAATCGTCATCCATGAAGACATCAACGTCGAGGCGTGATGAAATAAGACGCGAAAACATGAGCGGTCGCAAAAGTTAGACGTATTTTGCTTTTGCCTAGCTGTCATTCTGGAACATAGCGGCCGTTAAAAAACAAAGTAATTACGCAACATATATCCAATATAAGCTCCCACCGCACACCTATGTTAGTTATCTAATATCCGCTTGGAGTCGATTTAGCTGTCTACCAATACGCTAGGCGTCAGATCAACAAGTATGCAACAAGTAATGCAAAACATATAAATACAACGCCATCAACCAGTCTATGAGGCCTCAATAACAGTTTTAAGAACGACTGAGATTATTAATCAATGGACTCCGAACCGCGCAAGCCCGGATGTGACGGATTTGGTCGTCTGGTACATGCACGGCCGACCGCTCCGTCACTTCTGTGAGCAAGGTGTTCAGAACAAGTGTTCCTAAAAATGTGTAGTATTTTTTTGTTATCTTAATGATTAGTAGAAGAACTCCTTTTTCAGATGTAAGACATTTTGCATTCGTTGTACTGTTGTACACACTTGTTTATAATTACGCAGGCATTGTATTTGCCTTGTAATATACAAGGAGTCTGGAAAACGTGTCAACTTAAATATCTAGTCAAACGTTTTTAATTTAATGTATTCTTAATAAATATTAGGTAGTCTAATTCACTAATTATGTATGTTCACATTTATGATAATTTTGCACTTTTAAATATTTTTTTAATATGTAATAATATACTCGTAATATATTGATTATAAATGAGTGTAACAAATTATTTATTAATTATACATCAGAAGGGCGGGTTACATATGAATGAACAATTGTTAGACTATCGATTAACCATTCACTTCCTTGTTCACCTGATGCTGTTTGCATTGTATGATAATTAGATAATTATGTTAAATTTGGTTAACTGTCAGTAGTGACTACCGTATTATATCAGAACCCCGAAACAAATAAGTATTTGAATGTGTTGTGTAATAATTATATTTGAATGTAATTTGTATTCACATGTGTTGCACGTATTACAGATTAACTGTTCTAATGCATCCACCCAATTGACTGAGTTAAAGTTGCCTCAGTAACATTTAGCAAAAAACAGAACAAAGGAATACAATAAAAACAAAAAACATTTATGTATTGTGATAATATTTTTTACATTATCAATGACTGGAATGGATTCTTTATTAATCCGATTTTGTTTCTCTATGATGATAATCGTGTTAAATCTTGTTAACCGTCAGTAGTCACTACCGTGGTTTCTAAGAACCACAGTGGAAATAATATTTGCATATTTTCAATTTACTATCTTTATTCCGAACTCAGCAGAGCGCATACACACATACACGCAGACGCACACGCACACGCACACACACACACACGCACTTACACATATATATGCAAATATATATATATATATATATATATATTATTATTATTATTATTATTATATCGGAATTTATATAGCACCCGAATCCAATTAAGATGACATGTTCGCAAGCGCTTTACATGAAACTACATGCATTAAGTAAAACTATAAAATACATTAAATACATAAAAGTGCTTGTAGATTATTTTAAAAAGTAGATAGTGTAAATGAGCTGATTTAAACATAACAAATAAATATATACAGTACTTGCAATCTGTGCAATAATGATGATGAAAAAGGTGATGATAAGGGTGACGAATGAATATGATGATGATGATGACAATTAAGGGGTCATCTTTCCCATGATGATAATGATGATGTTATTATGACGTTGATGATGATAATGATTATGATGATAATAACAATAATGCTGATAACGTTGGTGGTGATGAGGGTGATAACAGGTTATGAAGAAAAGAAAGAATATGAAGACAACGAAGCTGTCTTTGTGATTATGATGACGATGATGACAATAAGGGTTATCATTACTACGATCATTACTATGACAAACAAGGGAGTTTTTTGTAAAAAAAAGCAATGTAAATTATAAATTAGAAAGGATTAAATCAGGGGTAATTTAATAATGAAAAGCAAGTGGGTCTTCTCAAAAAAGTTAAATGATAGTCACAAATTATATCAAAATTAATTATCCATTTAAATTCTGATCGTCTAAACAAATAAAGGTCATAATTTTTTTAATAAGTTAAGGGATCATTTTAAAAAGTGCAACTAGTTATTACAAATGAAACAGCTGATCGTCTCAATAAATTGAAGGATCAATTAGAAAAATAATGGGGTCTTCCCAACCGGTCACTTCATATAATTAAGGAAAACCTAAACACTTAAGGATTCATAGCAAAACCCAAACATCGAAAATGTAAGGGGTTACCTCAAATAAATTAACGGATGTAAAACGAATTATTTAAGGAATAATTTTTAAAATGTAAGGTTCATTTAAAGTATCTACTTCATCATCTGCTTAATGTAAGTGGACTATCGAATCATTAAGGATTCATCTAAAACTGTAATAAGAGGGTTATCTGAAAATAGCTTCTTATCTTACGTTTTGAATTGATCGTTTTGAATTGAAAGATAACCTTTAGTTTGGGGATTACATCTGTCGTCAATTTTAAATGTACCCCTTGATTTTATATTTTGTTTGGTTATCCCTTAAATTAAAACAAAATGCAATGTGGTGGGGTGAAGCACCTAATATACTGAATAAAAACTAACCATGTTCAACTACAATCAACAATATCACGGCCGTGGTTTATTAGGAAAAGCTTGTTGAACACAGGTCAACCATATTTCATGGGCTACGCCATTGTTGTCGGTAAACCTACGTGGTGTGTTCGTGCTTTTCTCTACATCTAGTTTCCCAAATTTCCGACTTATGACGCTTGTTATTTTTAACGAATATTTACATTTCCGAAATGGCTCCTTAACGCATTTGAGAAAACCCTTTATTTTATGAGCTGATCACTTAATGTTTTTATATGATCCCTTAATGTGTCGAGACGATCAGCCATTTCTTTTTAATCAACACGTCTACTATAAACTAAGTTTGCATGTTGATGAATCATTATATTTGTATTTTGATGTGACCCTTAGTTTTGTGATATGATTTATTAATATGTTGAGATGATCAGTTGATTTTTTTTATTACCCCTTACATTTTGCTTCATGTTCCCTTAATTTTTTTTGTGGAAACCTTAATGTTACTATGTGACACCTTATTTTTTTTTAGACGATCAGCTATTATTTTGTTTAAATTATACTTTACATTTGAGATATACTTTATTTTTGGGTAAATGACTCCTTCCTTTTCGTCTTCCCTGCTACCATGTCTGATCCGAACCCCTCAATTGCCCACATGCATTTTTTTTATTGCCGTAGGCAATCTAGGAGGATATATAAACAGCAGTTCACATGTCCTCCCATAACACAAACCGCTGATTCGTTCTGAGAATCTTATTTTAAGAATACTTTAGTGAACGTCGAGTGGGTGTCGTAATGGCTAGCAATGATAAGGGTGAACAAGACGATGCTACGGCGCAGGACAATTAGGTTGATGATGATGACGTAGTTGTCTTCATCATCGTCATTATAATCATATTCATCGTTCTTATTACATTACCGGTCGATTATTACATTACCGGTCGATTTATTACATTACCGTAGACATATTATAACCTACGTTGGCGTAAATCATATTGTAAGTTACGATTACGCCAATTACCAATCATATTCACTGATCTATATATAACTGGATGTCGCGTGGGCTTATACATTAGATGCCACTCAGTCCCCATCTTGGCCTGACTGCTGACTGTCAGCCGCTAGCCTACTGCATATAAAACGCACAATTTGGATAATAAATTACAGGGGCATGGTATTCTGATGATGTTCAGTTAATGTAATTATATATAAATATGGAATCAAAATATCAACAGCTTTCACTTGTTTACATGAATGTGCACTTTATTCTCTGCAGGTAAAATATGGTCCCTTGGTATTCAAGATAGGCCTACATTAATATAAGCTATAAAATACATATTATGCATATATACATGTAAAATCACATTTCCCGAACACCGCATGTTAGGACTGAGTCAGATAAAATGTTTTAATTGCTACAAATATGTTTTTGTGTGTTTTCCGCAGCTCGATATCCCGTCGACTCCCGGTGTATATGTGTTTACAAGGAAAATGGGACACGCTTGTGCAGACCTTTCTCTGTTTGTATAAATACACCAACTACTTGGTAGGTTGGTAACGGGCAATCCAATTTTATTCATACCCAACAAGGATTGCCGCTGTGCACATACTAATAGTGACTAAGTCTGCCACAAATTGTGCACAGCCTTGTATTAAGCTGATGTGTATGATCAATTAGTAAACAATACCAGATAAGATTTAACATTATTGATATTTTCTACTGTAGCTAGCAACTGCCGAAGACAGTCTTTACCAAAAAACCCTTGCTGCTCTTAAACAAAGCGACAGCATACAAAGAGGGAAAAAATGTTTTAATTGCTACAAATATGCTATGCTGTTTTATATTATGGAAAATAAATAAATGATAAATGTTATAATATAATGATCATCAATGAAGCACACTGGTAAAATTTACAGAGCGGCTCTTAATTTATTTTAAATGAGTGGGTAAGAAGCGTTTTAGTTTATTTAGAATACCAATAATATTATTTTGCAGAATTTTATTGGGATTTTTTCAATGTGTTTGTTCCAACTTATATTTTCATGTATGGACTAGACAAGAAGATTAAAATGCTGAACTTTTTCAATGCCTATATCATCTATCTTGGGTGAAAAAGATGTGGCTTTTATTTGGAACTTGGAACAAAATGTATTTTGAATTTTTAATATTAAGAGACAATTAATATTAAGAGACAAATCATTCACATACCTTGTTTAAGTCAATGTGTTTTTGATGTTCCACATTGTTATCACAAATGTTAAAATAATGTATTGTACTAAAAAAAGTTGTATAATCTGTATATATAATACATTTAAATATTTAGCTTGCCTCTGGTAAATCATTTATGTATATTATGAAGAGAATATATATATATATATATATATATATATATATATATATATATATATATATATATATATATATATATATATATATATATATATATATATATATATATATATACATATGTATATACATATATATATATATATATATATATATATATATATATATATATATATATATATATATATATATATATATATATATATATATATATATATATATATACATATATATACATATATATATATATATATATATATATATATATATATATATATATATATATATATGTATATATGTATATATATATATATATATATATATATATATATATATATATATATATATATATATCTATATATATATATATATATATATATATATATATGTATATATATATATATATATATATATATATATATATATATATATATATATATATATATATATATATATATATATATATATATATATATATATACATACATATATATATATATATATATATATATATATATATATATATATATATAAAATATATATATATATATATATATATATATATACATATATATGTATATATGTATATATGCATGTGTGTATATATATATATAACTATATATATATATATATATATATATATATATATATATATATATATATATATATATATATATATATATACTAACATAACTTCTGGTGCAACAGATGGTATTGTCTCACCAAACATAAACGCTATGTGTTGTATGTGATTTACAAGTATTTGCTTTAAACCGCAGATGTTGAAAACTAGTATTGTGTAGAACAAACATTTGTATATAACAACACAGTGGACTGCTTATATGCAACCACTTTAGGAAGAACATTAACAGGAATGTGAGTTCCTCAAAGCAATCCATACAGGAATTAAACATATGTAGAGCCCCGTCCGGCAGGTTTCTCAGAGCCCACATTCCTACAAGCATGACAATACAATATATACATCAATAATTCGTCATGAACATATAATGCAAATAAAACAGACATTTGTCCACCAATACTCAAATTTAATTACAAATAGGTGGGACCATTTCTCTAACCTATATAAACATAAGCCAAGAATATCGATGTAGAAATAGCAAGCCTGTCTGCTCAGAAAATCCCATGAACTAGGAGACAAACCCCCGTTTTCAACTAATATATAAAGCCAAAAGTAGGGAAACAGTTTCGACATCTTCCAACTTCCTATTCCATCAACGATGTACAATCGCATTTTAAGCTACTTACTCGCACACGCTAGGGATACACTGGGCTATGTAAACAGCCCCAGGACCTAGATCCAACCTCACTCGATTTCCCAGTTAGCTTGTGTCGTTGTGAGACCTGTAATCTGCAAATATTTCCGAATTTCTATTGTTACTGTTTAATCGTTATTGATGAACTGTTGATTTGCTAGATCAGTTGGTCGATCTTATATTATCGATACAATGTGAATTGAAAATAGGTCAGTAGTGGTACGTATAGTACTGGTAGCTGGTAGGCTTGATTTATTATTTATAGTACTGGTAGCTGCTAGGCATGATTTACTATTTATAGCCCTGGTAGCTTCTAGGCATGGTTTACTATTTATAGTACTGGTAGCTGCTAGGCATGGTTTACTATTTATATTACTGGTAGCTGCTAATTTCCTGCTCCTTAATTAATACATTTCAATGTCATTCTTTGGCCTATTTTACACTGAATGAACGTTCCATTCGATTCGTTATTGTACCTTTTGTAAATAATCCTACAGGCCGGATTAGTCGAACGATATGTGCTCCAATTGGTCGGGCAACACCGGGTCACAATACAGTACGCTGCTGAATGATGTGTTTGTTTGGACAAACAAGGTACATGAGCAGTTAAATTAACATATTGTCTAGCGCCATTTCCGATTTGTGCTTTGATGACATGTCGCGACGGGTGCACCTGCCGAATGTCGTTGATTGGCCGCTGTTTCACAATCGCCGCCGACTGTCGATAAATTTGGGACCAGCCGCAATTTAACCGAGATAAAGGTAGCTACACACGTTGATATCAACATATGTTTTTCAAGGGTGCGCGACAGCATTTCGGTAGATTCGGCCAATCTGTTAATTGATTGCTCGTACAAACCGGCTATCATCATCGTCAACATCATTAGAGTCATCGCTGCTGAGAGGCATTTTATTTAATAATTATATATTTGAAGTGATAGTTTGCGGTGTTAGGCATGTTTTAAAAATAAGCATACACCCAGTTGTCTGATGATGTGCAGTGGTGCACTGGTCAGTATACCCGATTTGCATGGCAGAGTTCTGGATTCGATATCTGGACCAGGCACGGCATGTTCGGTGTAATAACCTGACTGTGCACCCCTTATGATCATGTTCATATCGGTGTTGCTAATAGGTATAATCAGCCAAGATCACATTCCGTGGTATATATAAAATTAATATAATAGATGCCGAAAAGATAATATTCGCTGAAACAATCGCCTATTCATGCCTACGCCTGCTCAATCGCATAAGAGGCGTCACCCGACGGATACATAGGAACTAAATTCACATGATGGGTAATTTATAACTTCCACCAGTGGCGTCATTAACCACGTTTCACCACTGCCACAACTTGTATTTGATGCGCAGATGATGCACATCTTTATTTCATTTGGTACACCCTTATTACATGTCAATGAATATCTTACTGTTAATTGCATACATATATGCATAGTGTTTGCATTGACAATTTTTCTAGAAATACAATAACGTTCGTTTTTATGGTAGTGTGACTATGCTGGGTAGAGGCCACTTTTGGAAGTATGGGGACATTTACATTAACGCCTACTGGTGAATATTCTTTTGAATAAGCTGAGCTCCTAGTGCTACCAGCCGGTATTTCTTTAGTAGTCAGCTTTTTTATATGTACACTTATTGACGCCCATTTTTCTCATTTAGTTGTATTGCTGTTGGCATCATGGCTACAGCAGCCAATGCAGGAACTGAATAGTAGGAAGTTCCTTTCGCCATGATGGTGCTCGCATTCATGAAGTTTTCCACTCGGTGCTATTACCATACAGCTGACCTTTTTGCAATGGGAACGTCCTTCCAAGATGTCAATAAGCAGGTAAAGTATTTTAATTGTGAACATTCATCGTGTAATATTCTTCATATGGATCCATATGTAACGGTGTTTTTGTTTATAGCTATGCAGACTGGATATCTTTAATGCATGACTGATATTGGAGTCCCCTGGATTATGACTACACAAAGTGTCACGGTGAAAGTGTAATCGGTCTTCACCCGGAATGTGCCGTACTGTCGGCCCTTCAAAGGAGGAGACATCGCATTTATGGGAGGCTATCCCGGGTGGAGGGAAACAAAGAGCATCCATCGGAAGACAAGTGGCTCGACGGAACAACAAAGGAGCGCAACCGCGCCATGGCCAGGTTAGGTAGCATTGAACTGTTTAGTGGACCAACACACACACACACACACACACACACACACACACACACACACACACACGCACGCACGCACGCACGCACACACATACACAAATATGTGTTGTAAGTCCAAAACACACGTTTCCCTTAAATCAACAAAACGTTTATTAAATGACTTATATTAGACAAAACACAGTCTTAATACACTTGATTATGAGGAAAGCAGTCAGAAATGATGCAGCAGTGTTAAATATGGTGTACATGTGTAACGTTTGGCCATCTGGCCACACAGTGGACTTATTCATTTTTGCACAATAATTAATGCCTTTGACATGGCTACTTTTCTATCCTGGTATCAGCATCCATCGCTGAAGATAACTAGGGTGTTGACATCATTGTTATTCAATTCATTTTCTACGTAATCCATAAGGCTGGTAGATTGCAAGTCACCTTCTGACTCATGCCAAAAACAGCAACATGCGTTCTTCGAAGTCATATCATGTATAGTGAAATTGTTGCAGCATAGCCCTGTTTTGTAATACACAGCAGTGGCCAGGATTGCAGGAGTCAACAGGACAGCCTGCAAGTCGATTGTCAATACCACGGTTTTCCCCATCAACCAATGCAGTTTCTATGTCCATAGTTTTTTAGCTCTGGCCACACCCTTCGTTAATATGTGCACTTCATACGTTTCCTCGTATATTTTTCCTGTTTCATGCATTAAATGTCTCACTGGCCGTTTTTTGGCTGAAAACGAGAAAGGTTCATTTCTTCGAATACGCATTGCAGTAAACACTTGGAAGCAACTTCTCGATACACCACACTTGGTACACCTTGTACAATAACACCGAAGCCAAACTCTGATGACCCAGCACATGTAAGTTTAGGCGAAGCGCGTGAATAATGGACTAGTGTGATTTTTATTTTCAAAAACGTCGCGTCAACATAAACGTCTAGTTGCATATATTCGCTAGGTGGCACTACATATACCTAATGGACGTATGTTGTTTTGCTCCTGTATTTGCTCCTGTAAAACATTTGATTAAAACACGTGGTGTACATCACATAAATATCCGAGCAAAATTACTAGAGGATACGAACCGAACCAAACAATTCAACGACCAGAACCATTACATATCTCGGAATATCTCATCGTCTTTGTTTTGAAAACGCTATACTTTTGCTAGTAATACAAGAATATATTGATGTTTAATTTATTATAAGAATATTATTTTGGCGAATTTTTTACATTTTGTATATATTAAAAGTTCTACAACAACAAAATACGATAAAATGTTTAGGATGGTTATAAATATAAACATTGACCAAATATATCTTCACTGCCAATGATATTTACAAGACGGCATTTTGTTCTGATGTAACACATATAAAACGAATCTTCGTCAACTTTACAACAACATGCATTCTAAATATACTCGCAATAATAGACAACTAATATCACAGCATACTTATTAAAACGTTACAACTAAACAAAACAAAAACATTTTCTCCGGGATCGCCTTCGAGTTCGACCTTACTTGGATAAATATTCGTTTCACGCACATCATGATTTCGTCTACTGTCGCAGAGGTGAGGACTTTCATTGGTAACAAGCGGATAGTTTCACGCACGTCTTGCGGTACAACTGTCGCACGTCCTCCCGGAATATGGCGCTAGCGACGCCGTAGATTAACGGATTAACAACAGAGTTTACAACAAATAAACGCTGCATTCCATCTGGAATGGGAGCTACCATGCTATCTAATGACGGTGGCAGCCAGCAGAACACGAAAACAATCGTGACGATAAACAGCAGGGCAACATTTGCACTGGTCTTTGTTTGCTTCGCAACTGTTTTGTTTGTAGTCGCCAGAGGCGCTGGCGTCCCTGCACGACAAATAGTCATACGGCTTCTCTGCATAACCGACGTTTCGTCAACCTTTGTAAAAACATTCGAAGGCCCCAGACCAATCGGACGGGCAAAATCATCCACTGCTTTTGCTTTCATGGTAACACTTGAAGACTCCAGATCAATGACACATACAGCGTTCTCAACTGATCTAATTTGATTAATTTTCGTTGTCATATTTGAAGATCCTGCATTTGGTTGACGGCTCTGGGTTTTCGTGAATATACGTGAAGACCCCGGTTCCGACGGGCATGGATTGTGTTCAGATGTCCCTTGTAAGACAGCGATCTGTTTTCGCGATGCTCGTGTCTTGATAAGCAGCGTAACCGCCATCAAAATATAACAAGTCGTCATTGTGGATATGCACAGTAGAGGCACAATTAAGTTATATAGTCCTCTGAACTGGTCGTATTTACAAAGCCTCGCCACAGTATTCACTGATGTGCCTACAACTGCAGTCACAGCAATGATTATCAAAGCCTTCTTCGCTCGCTGTGCGTTCACGTTGAACGAGTGTGGACGTCTGACTGCCATAAGACGTTCGATCGACACAAACACCAGAAGAAAAGACGATATCAAAATCGACAGATTGATGACATAAAGTATTGCCTCCCTTTTCATCAAGCCCTTCTGTGTTGCAGTAAGGACGATTCCACAGACACAAACGGCCGAATCAGCAACGGCCAGTGCAAACATGTACACTCTCGTTGATGTTGTCATCTTTCGGGCATAAACTGCTATTACAAGCAGATTTCCCGGCAATCCCAGCACACACAGGAGAAAGTCAACAATAACAAAATCCTCTGTACCTGGTGATTTACCAGAATGACATGTAGCATTTAAGACATTCTGCAGAAAACTTGTGTCGGTGGTCACTGTGGATGTATTCGCCGACTCCATGTTGACCTCTAGCTCGCAGCTGAAGTATACGCGTATTGTGACAGCAATGGCCAGTTACCTGTAACATCATTAGTTGCTATGAAGCCTCTGTGCGTTAGACACCTAACAAATCATCATACTAATCGACATTACGTCGACTTTTTAACGAACAATGAACTCACATCATGCTATTTCCATAAATAATTATTATACTTCATAGAATACATTGTATTTAATTTCACATATTGAAAAAATGGTAAGTCCGTCCAAATGCAATACAAAGCACAATATAAATGTACGCATTCTAGCGCACATGCAATTTACCGCAGCGTGTGGGTCATTTTGAAAGAATATGTGCAGGTGGCAAGGTAATTACCGGGTAATCTCTGTATGCTATGTAAATTGCAACTGTCTGTCCAATGACGTTGTAACAAGCAGTCCGTGTTAACGCCGACACTGCGAATGTATTTATAACAACTACTTTCAACAAAACAGCACGACACGGCTGTGGATTATTCTGGTCTTGTCGCACGTTTATGTGCAATGTATGGCACCTGCTAGTTGACATATCTTTTCTGCATGTTACACGGGTCCAGCTCAATAGACCCGACTAAAGTCTATCACATCGAAGCACATGCGTATAAATGTGTGAACGTTGTTCCACGATTACTTTTGTTCAAAAACAAAAGTTTCGTAGCAGTGTCAAGCAGCATTGGCGAAACTGTTTGACAAACAACCAAAGCAGAACATTCATTTTTAATTAGGTTTGTACATTAGTTCTGCTTTATGAGAATGATATCAAATAAATGCTTTGCTAAACTTGTTTTCTTGGCACAAGCACGTTTTCAACTTCGGCAAGCCAGCGTTTCTTATTTGTATAACTTCTTTTTGAAACTCTTTTACAGGACACTGTTATATATATATATATATATATATATATATATATATATATATATATATATATATATATATATATATATATATATATATATATATATATATATATATATTTAAGAATGTATGCAATAATAAATCAAAAGCCTTGTTTACATCCTTCATGCTTAAACTATAATTCCAGGATTGTACACTTAATTAACTTGAACACGAAGCTAAAATTTCTTCATGTTTGCTTTCATGAGTGTCATGCCTTAACATATCTACGTTCAGAATCATACACAAACACATTAAATTAAACACTAAATTTTAACCATATCTTCTATACATGCACTTAATAATAACATTCGTGCGATTAGGTGTGAGTAATTCAACAGTAATATATTGAAACATGCTTTTTACTGCCGTTGATGTAGATTCAATAAGAATGCATGATTGTTATTTGCGTGAGTATATTGCAAAACCACAACCCTTTCGGTTTAATATTGTTATGTGTTTTAAAAAATCAACAACATTATAATATGAATAGTTGAACGAGTTGAAATGAAATCGTGAATATGTATGATCTAATTTATAAATTTCATAGTATTATTCAATAGGTAGTATTCTGCAATATATATATATATATATATATATATATATATATATATATATATATATATATATATATATATATATATACATATGGAACGTCTAAATCAATAACATCCCAATACACACGTCGCAGTGTTTGTGTGTGTGTGTGTGTGTGTGCGCGCGCGCGCGTGCGTGTGCGTGTGCGTGTGTGTGTCAATGTCATGTATGTCAGTTGTTATACTTCTGCGTATTATCGTAAATTGTTACTGAGTTAGATTTGCACACATGTTATGAAAGGTTGGCTCTGTATTACATGATTGTTTAACAATTGATCACAAACTGGACACGAGTCTAGTTTTACCAAAATGTTGGCCATTTAAATGGCTGATAACAAATATTGATTAAAGAGGAAAACAAATGTACAATTTAAACATTACAACAATACATTACTATTGAGATACTTTAATTTTAACAATACCGGGATTGTTTAAGTGATTTTACTGATTTAATGATTTTACATCACATATTGGCTAGGTCAGCTAAGCGATTTATCTTTAAATTCTCCTCCTGCCTCGCCTTTATGAGCACACCACAGGGCTGTGTCCAAGTACTGGCAATGTTGTTTTCCTTTTTCAATTGTCTTATTTTCTGAACAGTTTGTTGTTGTACGACGATTGGTGGTCATTATTACATTAAGTTAAATATCTACTTTGAGAGTTCGTATTTTGACATCATTTAAATTTTCTCTTCAGTCAAAAGGAGTTGCGCAATCATTGGTCGTTTACCGTCGCGTCGCGTCGCGTCGCGTCTCCGAGGCAATTCGTGTATCGCGGTGATGTCGCAAGACTCGATAGAGAGAGACGTCAAACGTCTGCCGAGCGAAGTTTGTGACGTTTGTCTTCTTGCATCCACTCTTCTTTCAATACATATACATTGTGTATGATCGATTAACAACGAGCAGTCAACATGGATACAATTAACATTTCCTTCTAGACCAAAGATTCACGTTTTCTGCTGAACTATATCTCGAATTTGACGACGAACAACGTTACACAGTACCTGAATCAGTCGTCTGCGTTTGTGGACTCGTCTTTAATACCGCGGACTTGTTAATAATGAATGTTGCTAAGTATTTTTTTGGATATAGCACTCACCTTCTCGATATTTGTTATAGTGTTTGTCTCGATCGAGCGTCTTGTAGCGGCGAGACGTCCACACGCGTTTAACTTTAACGCTCATGGAGCGAAATTGGCTCCACGTTGCGGTGGCTGCAATTACATGCCCAACAGTGACGACTGCGGCAATGTGATTTATTGCTATGTGTGAAATGTGCAGAAGTTTAGAATATATCCAGCCAATGCTAATAGCCGGTTTACACTTTCGATCAATTGACAAATTGGTCGAATCGACCGTGTGGCTACCATTAGTTCAGTTGAATTGCGGTCCCAAATTGACCGACAGTCGGCGGTGATTGTGTAGCAGCGGCCAACCAACGGCCGTCGGCAGGTGCACCCGTCGTGACCTGTTAACAAGACTGAAATCGGGAGTGGCAAATAGAAAATATGTTAATTTCAGTGCATATGTACCTCGTTCATGCAAAAGTACGCATCATTTAGCAGCGCATTGTCGTGGGACGGTGTTGCCCGACTGATTGGGGCAGACATCGCTCGCATAAACCGGCCTGAAGGACTGTTTACAAACAGTGCAAGAACGAATTGAATGCAACGTTCATTCAGTATACAATGCAACATTATGAAATATATGTACTTTATTGCATCTCACTACATTGACACTTTCTTATCCATCATAACTGTGTTTATGACGTTTGCAATATATATATATATATATATATATATATATATATATATATATATATATATATATATATATATATATATATATATATATAATATTATTTGAAAGACAATATAACAAGCAACATCCTGATATTTGACACAAACGTCTTTAGATAGATTAACCGTGATGGTGATAAATAGCATTTACAAAACCATATAGACCAATTAGTTCATTGGTCTGAGCTATAGCATATGTTCCAATCCCTTTAGTATTTAATCCCCGATTTTGATGCAGTGGTCAATCAGCGGGAAACAGGTGAACAATTCACGACTCAGATCGGGAATGGCGCGAGTGAAGATTTATATCGTAATGTCCAGACATGTTTTCTCTCACAACGCACACATCACTTAGCTGTTCGTTACTAACGTACCTCAGATGGTACACTAACGTGCAGTTCTAAACACGACGGTGTTACGGGGAGCTGGTATTTTATGACTGCTGGTTTTATACAGTCAAAATATGGCATGTCGTAAAAAGCAAGGATGTCGTAAAAGTTAAGTAGGAATAAACTGATGAACAGGGTAGCGACTTCTTCCATGTTCACATGTGTTTCTCTCATCTTCTTTGATCGATCTATCTGGCTAACTCGCCAATTGTATGCGTGCGTGCGTGCGTGCGTGTTTTGCAGCGCATAATTAAATGTTTTGGTTTAAGAATACGTTGACATTCGGATGAGTCTGGTGTCGTTTTTCTGCTTATAATTTACCACGATATTGGTTTGGGCATATGACATGACACTTAAAGTCCAGTGCATGACATATGTTTGCAAGTATCGTTTGTTTTTTATGTAGTTTGTAAGCGAAGCGTGACAAAGTCACATAGGGTCAGATATGCGTAAGTTGACAATATCGGCAAAATGGATGTTTACAGGTAACCATTGACTTCACGTGAATCACAATTGTGTTGCCAATAGGAACTACAACCGACGACAATAACTGAAGCTGACATGATAGGAGGACACATTTTTGGTTGAGCGACAATAGGCGGCCTGGAAGAACATGATAAAATAATATTGTAAGAACAGGACAACCACATATACCGAAAGACAGAGACGAGACGACGTGAACGACACGTGTTTGGAGGGTATGTACGCGCGTGCACGCGCGCGTGCGTGCGTGTGTGTGTGTGTGTGTGTGCGTATTTGAGTGTATGTGTGTGTTGGTGTTAGCGTTTGCATGATTGCGTGCGTTTGCGTATGTATTGTATTGTTCCTTTCGTTTTTTTTTTAATTTCTCAAAAAAAGCTAATGTACCCAGTATTCACCTCGACATGCCACCTCGTTTAACATTTGTTATTCGGGAAATCATCGGACATACTATAAAATACGGTCAAACTTCTGCGAAAATGGGCAACATTTGTTTTTGTAAACTATAACAATATGGTATTCATGTTTATAAAGTTTCCAGGTCTAACGATCAAAATCAATTATTTAAACGTTTATTTAAACAATATAGCTCACCCATTTATTAAACCGAAGACGCGTATTATTTAAACTTGTCATCCGTTAGAAAGTTTAATATCAACAAGCCTGGTTCTTGATTTACCAAACAAATGGCGGAACAACCAATAAATACTACGTCTGATAAAGTGAGAAAACACAGTAACATTTACAATGTTATCATCCGTCTTTGGGCTCTTAGTGTATGCATCATATGCCATTCGATGGCCGGCGTCAAATCGTTATTCTTCGAACAACTGAAAACAAACATATAATCTTCAATTGCTACCATTCAATGCCATTACTCTTAGATAACACAAACATATCGTTGAAAGAGGATGCTGTACCAACATTATTCTACTTCTAAAAAGAAGATTACGTACTCGAGCCAGGTCATCCAAGACAATAATTTCGCAGGGTCTAACATATGACGTCTATTACATCATCAGTTAGTCCGCAATTGTTCAGTCTGCAAATACGAAACATGATTTAGTATATTTTTTACTGCGAAGTCATCATCATTCTGCGAGTGATATATATGCCTAGTCCTATTAACATGCTATCTCATCTAGTTTTATGACTTGTTCAAGCCTCAACTGTAATAGTCGCCACTGGTTGGGAAATTTATTATATGAAGAATTAAACACATAAACACAGATTTGAAACTATTCGACATTCGGGAGTTTTTTGCTACATAGACATCGATATATATATATATATATATATATATATATATATATATATATATATATATATATATATATATATATATATATATATATATATATATATATATATATATATATATATATATATATATATATATATATATATATATATATATATATATATATATATATATATATATATATCAGGAAGGGCCAATAAGCCGTGGCAGGAAACCATTGAAACTGTCTTGAAAATACTGCTCGAGAACAAGTTTTATGCAACATAATAGCTGCAGCCAATCCGAACATACAACCCACAGCTTGTGATTCTTCAGGACTAGTTGTTGGAATCACATAAATCCATACATGATCGCCCAACAACGGAATTCTGGTTGACCTTTATGAATATGTCCGAAATACTTCACATATTTGTCTACCATCAGAATGTAACTGGATGGGACATATGTATGATTAGGCAAGCATGCTTCCCTATCTGACAGCAGCTGGACACTACATGTACGGGCAACAGTGTCTGCCTCTGTGCTTGTCTGATACGAAAAAGTTGTCTGACTATTACTCAAAAGTACACATTGCCCTGGTTAATGGAGAATTTTTTTGGAAGGCGAGCAGATGACACCACAACGGAGTCTCCCCTGACGTAATTGTAGAACATACAGTATATCACTGCATCTGATTATCCACGACTCAAGTCGATGCTCCACATACAATCTGCCAATCCACACAATGCATGTTGCCAAACAGGCATGGCAAGGAATGCAGAAATAATTATACTTAAAGTGATGGCAGCAGTGGAAGCAACCTCATTCACAACAACAAACTATATTTAATTAATTCATGAACAGGACAACAGGCAGAGCCAGAAGTGAAGCATCACCTCATCAATGATCAGAAGATCAAAGCTGATCAAAAGGAAACAACCACTGTTATATTAAAGAAATTGTGAACTTCGTTGACCACCTTGAATGCAACAAGAAAACCCAGTCACTGTTTACTAAAGATAGAACCATTAGGTCACAGGTTCACAAAAGTCTGTCTGGTCAAAACTTTGAGAAAAAAAGAGACAAAGGTGGGCAGTGTTCCATATATGCCAAGAGATCAGCGGCAAAAACAGTGGTTATGGATGCTATGCATGTTGTTCGCCGTTGATCGAATTATGATGATGAAACATTTGTAGTCATTGCAAGACGCTACAATAATAATATTTTATACTATGTTTCTGCTGGTAGGAGTATTGTACACTTATGTTGCATGATGTACAATTTCCAAAGCATGAAGTCATAATTGCAGCAGCACATGTATGCCCGGTAAACGCCAGCAAGGCTGTTCGAGGTTAGTGAGCAGAATAGAGCTCCTGACCCACAGAAGATGTTCTCTGTCGGCCAAACATGCGGGACTTCTGAGCTTTATATGTGAGACATGGGGCAAGGGAAAGCAGCTACCACCAACCGCAGTCCACGGGTTTGAATCGCCTGTACCCGGGCGGTGGTTTCAAGGAATGCAGCTGATGTATACTGCAAACTGTGACAACAGCGATAGCGGTGAATCAGATAATAACACGTAACTGAAATTGACAGTAATGCATTAAAGTATTTCAAAGTAAGTGTAATATTACACAGGGTTCTGGCACGCCACACCACATCACATAGGAGATCACATCACACCAGATGTCTTCAGCCTAGTAAAGCAGCTTGTCCGATACGTGTATACCGATCGAGGTAACGAATTCGAAGCCACATATCTTGAAAAGCTCAGAGTGTAAAAGTTTTTGAACAAGTTGACGCTGCTGAAGCTGCAATGACCAACCTTTCCTTTTGTAATTGAGACGTGCGGCTTTTGTTCATGTCTGTCCATCACCCCACCATATGAATAATATGGGTGGGTTCTGTATAATGACAAGCTGATTGTTATGGCATCAATGCAACCTGCCTACCCAGTGCAGATGACCGAAACCATAGCCTGATGATGTACCAAAAGATGCAACAGGAACTGTTCGTGCGCCAGTAATAGCACTACACGTTAAATAGGCGGCAACTGACAGGGATCCGTGAAAAATGCAGCCGTGCGATGCATACTGCAAACTATGACAGCAGCGAAAGCAGTGACTTAGATACTAACACATAACTGAAATTTACAGTAATTTATTCAAGTGTTCCAACATTCTCTTTCCGGTAATAGTGCACAGTGGACAAACTCTATATAGCTCCAAATATGTGGATATGTGTAACTACTTTGGCGTTGATTATTTAGATTGTTCTGCACCCATTGCATTAGTAGCTTCATGCGAGAAACGTTCGATCCCTGCTATGGTAACGTGCGAGAGAGAGAGAGAGAGAGAGAGAGAGAGAGAGAGAGAGAGAGAGAGAGATTTGTTTGTGGCCTACCTGAACTAGTGTTAACAAGACATTATATGTGTCCTGTTAATATGCTCAAAGTCAGTGTGAATTAATGTTATTTCAAAAAATAAGCATACCCTAAAATATACTGGAAACGGAGTCAAAATTGAACTTGATGAATGTCCTATATTCTGCTAGACTTTTGTGTTTTGGAGCTAGGCGAAGGGAGTCCCCTATATGTTTGTTTAAAAGCGGATTCCAACATCTGTTGCCTCAATGTGTAGTACGATTCATTACATATACAAATATAACAGCAGTGGGACACCTGTGACTCAAGGCAACAGCAATGGGACACTTGTAACTCAATGCAACAGCCGTGGGACACATGCTATTTACTGTAACAGCAGTGGGACACCTGTGACTCAAATCAACAACAGTGGGACACGTGTAACTCAATTTAACAGCAGTGGGACACCTGTGACTTAATGCAACAATAGTGTGACACCTGTAACTAAAGGCAACAGCAGTGGGACACCTGTGACTCAATGCGATAGCAATGTGGCATATGTGATTCATTGTAACAGCAGTGACATGTGATTCAATGTAACATCAGTGGGATAACTGTGACTCAGTGTAGCAGCCTTGGGACACCTAGAACTCAAAGTAAAAGCAGTGGGACACCTGTAACTCAATGAAGCTGCAGTAGGACACCATCCAATTTACTCAACAGGGCAATTATCTATTTTGTTATTTTAAATCAAGTTGTGACAGTGGTGAGATGCTAAGTGGCGCCACTATTGGGTAGTGTGTACTGGCGGAGTCACATCCCTTGGAAGCCAAAAGTCCGCTTGATGGCAGCATTAACAGTGAAGAGTAAAGATGACGGATAAAAAAAATTCAGATTCAGGGCATACGACTGACGTTATGGTTATATTTAGACGGTACCTTCTTTTGGAAAGTCTTTATTCCATTGACAATTAGTACTTATTCTGGACCCACTTATATTGTTAACTACGACCATTATGATGTGTCCCACGTGTCAGTAACTGCATGTATGATCCCTTTCGCGCGAATATACGGTATAGCTGTTTTGAACACATATGACGAGGAACACATTGCATATTGATTGTCTGAAGGGTCCTTTTTCTAAAATCCAGGACCACCTCAACTTCGCCGTTATTAACATACAGTTGCTGATCATGTATGATCAATGCAGATTATATCTACGAAGTATGTAAATTCTTAAACATGTGCGTAACAACATATTTACATAACACATTTGCTGGACGTTATTAAATAACCGTTAAATCTTGTGTTTTCGAACATATTCACAGTTGAGTTAGATTTGCAATATCCCGTAAAACAGTCGTTCGGTTAATCAATGAAAACCGTTGTACAAGTTCAAAATGTGCAGACAATGCCAGTCGGTGTTACTGTACGCTCGAATATGGAGTTTTCGACCCTCGGTCAAGTCGTAGTTACCAGCCAAGAAATCGATGGTTAAATGGGTGTCCAAACACAGCTGCAGTCAAACCAGTTACGCAACCACTTGTCAACATAGCCACACGCGAACAACGCAGGGACATCACAGTCACGGTCATGAAGGATACACATTTCGTTGTTGTACCGCGTGTTTTCCTGAACGCAGCTTGTTTGTTTCGCAAATTTTCTTCAGTTCCTTTTCTGATTCTTTCAATCAACATTCTACAGAAAACCTTCTCAGTGACTGATACAACAGAACTGTCTCGCTAGCATCCTCTGCGAATGGTCCCGTTTCAATATCTTGTATGGTTTATGTTATGCTTAAGTCACCGTCATCTGACACATCAATATATGTTGACATATAATTTTGCCATTAAATACTTCCTCATATTTTTTTCATATATACGCAACTTCATCTTTTTACTACTAATTCTGAATCGTTTCTTCTTAAACCATAAGACTGTATATATATATATATATATATATATATATATATATATATATATATATATATATATATATATATATATATATATATATATAAGACTGTATATATATATATATATATATATATATATATATATATATATATATATATATATATATATATATATATATATATATATATATATATATATATATATATATATATATATATATATATATATATATATATATATGGTTTATAATATAATTATAAAAATATATTAATCAAATATATGTCACATATATGATGTGTGATACTATGCATATAAACCATCAATATGCGACCATTCCAGGATACAATCGTAACACGCATATATCATATATATATAAACTACACTAACTATTTATATCAAATAATCACAATCAACATAACTCCAAACGTATATGCAGCACAAAATGTGACTTGGTTTATTATGACAATCAGACAGTTAGTTTGTGTGTGTGTGTGTGTGTGTGTGTGTGTGTGTGTGTGTGTGTGTGTGTGTGTGTGTGTGTGTGTGTGTGTGTGTGTGTGTGTGTGTGTGTGTGTGTGTGTGTGTGTGTGTGTGTGTGTGTGTGTGTGTGTGTGTTAATTAAATATATTATAATTGTGATGGGATAATTGTAGTATATGAACTGTACAGTGGGCTGGATATAAAGCAACTTTGTTTTATCTTTTAATTAACTTACCTGAATTAACATCATTATGTTATAGTGTTTGCTGCGGGAGAACCACTGGTCGTGGATGCTGTAGTAGTCAATGTGGCCACAAACCACCTGGATACTATGAGGAAAGACCTACGTCGCCCGGACAAGACGCTCGACCAGCATCAGTGACTGATTCAGGAAACTCAGGAGATGTAACCTGGAGTGCCCCTTGAAGTCTATGCTATACTCCCCCGTTGCGATGAGTAATTTTCAGTACCACTAGTATATAGTGATGATGCATCTTAAAAATGCCGATAGTTTTGTGGGATTTACAAGATTCCAAAATGTTTACCATTGGTTTACATTTTGTTAACATGCTTGTATTGTTGTATTAAGGTCGAGTCGGTGTGTAAACTTTTCATTTACATGCGTATGAATAACTAACTTGTAGCTACTTATCCTTCCTTTCTACAGTGATGACTTGTACGAGTTGAGGTTGCCGTACAACCAGAGGTTACACCGGCTGACAGCTCAGATGCCTGGCGTCTCTTTATGAGATTGGAACATCATAACACGACCTGCTCTCTTCAGCTCCATGCTCCTGCCTGCCGTATCCGGCAGCTATTATTACCTGACCGTAGGCGTGGCTTTTTCATGAAAGTTTAAGCATAACTGTTTTGTACGATGAATATGGTATTGCTTACAGCAGTAATGACACAATATTGTCTTTATTGTGTCTTCCTTCTAAAAGTTGTGCTGGTCTGAAATTAGGAAAGACAAATTTGGCAAAATTATGTGAAAGTAGTATGTCTGTCTATGCAGGGAGGCGGGTATGGTAGCCATCTGACCCTTGCCCGCGCAGAACATCGGCGGCGTATGGAGGCCAAGGCAAGAGCCAATGCTGCTAGGTCACCTCTACCCCATAGAAACTGGCCCGACCCAGCACCAGCGCAGACCTACGGGAACTACCAGCTACTCGGTCCAAGCCACCCAACTGGTCGTACTATGGACAAAGCTGACCTCGGGGACTACGCCTTAATCAGCGTTGCGGGAGTGCCCAACGCCCTTTCTCCGGGACTGTTGCACTCACCCTGCAAAGAACGTACACCCTGCAAAGTACGTACACCCTATAAAGTACGTACACCCTGCAAAGTACATACAGTAGATACTTTCCCGATTTAGTAGTGTATTGATTTAAAAACAAAGAGCATTTCAGTGCCACTCTACCAGCCCTAGACATCAGACGAGGACCCAGCGTCAGACGCCACATCTTAAACCAGTGCCACGCAGCCCTGCAGTGCACCGTCCCATCTGCGTCAGTGTCAGCCCGTCAAAGGATGCCTTCCTGGAGCACTTCATGACTGAGCACTGCACCTTGCCAAATAATGTTGCACACGTTGAAGTTGCATAATTTTATTGAGAGCATTATGATGATAAAAGGAACTGCAATGATCAAGTCTACTGCTAACAAGAGCAATTGCAATAATTTTGGCAAAAGCAAAAATACATATACCTGCGAATACGGCGAAGGTTACGAATATGATAGAAAACCGGAATGACAAATTTATGAAATATGCTGTCTAAAATTGGACCAAGTTATGGGTTTGCATAAATGAGCTGAGTGGAGTAGTGTAAACAGTAAAACGTAATGGTCCAATAACTGAACCATGAGGAACACCACACGAAGTTGGTAGTGCTGCTGAAAAGCAATTAGCTATCTTCATTATTTGGTAAATATCAATTAAGTATGACGAAATCCAGTTCAGGGCTGTGCCAAATACACCATACCACATTAACAACGGTTAATGAGTTTGTTATGATCGATATTATCAAAAGCTGCGTATATAAAAGTAAACCATTGATCATTTGGGAAACTAAATGAAATAGTAAAAAAGGAGAGGGCATCACAACATATATACCAGGGACAAAAATAGAAGATGTAGCAGAAAGTTAAGACAGGTCATGGGAGGTGGCACGAGATTGGCTGTTTTTTGTGCATGGGAACAATGCCGAGAAGGAGGGAACGTCGTGCATCGTCGTTACGTACAGGAGGTTCAATTTATGCATAAATAACGAATCAATGTAAATTGTATTTGTAACCACATTTATGGGCGTATATATTGAAGAAGATCTGAAGTGGAAACATTATAAATTAAACCTAACTACTGTTTTATAAAAAGGTATAATTAGCTTAAATGTTATATTTCCACTAAGCTACCCAATAATATGTTTAATCTTTGAAGCTGCAATTCCACACTGTTCTGGAAATTTCATATCAGTTCTTATTGTCGAAAGTTATCTGAAAAGATAAATAGAAAATATCTACTGGTGATCCCTCATATATGCACTTAGTGATTTCTTGTAAAAAAAATAGAATGTTTGTTGAAGATGACCTTTTGTGAATTCACGTTGAGATGAATTTGATAATGTAAACTTAAAAAGTAAGTCCACAATATGTGGTCTTTATTTGACATGTCAAATAACTTAAAATTCACGGATGTTAAACTATAGTAAGAGATTCTGTGATTTATGTCTCGAACACTTTTAAAATAATTGTATGATGTTTGCTTCTTTCTGTTTACAACTTTAAAACTGAAATACCTGCATGCACCCCATCCGTAAAGGTACAACATATATTCTGTATAACTCACCAAATCTTTTGTTTTAATAATATTTTCTTTGTAAAACCAGCAGTTATATTCCTACTCTGATCACGAGTGAGGCGCGGTGGTCGAGTGGTAGAGCATCTGACGAGGGGACCGGGGTTCAAAACCACAATTTATATATTTTTTAAACAGCAGTTTTATCCCTACACGGATAATGAACGTTCATGCGCTGTATACTATTATTATTATTTTTATTATCTTTTTGTTTGGACTCAATATCCACACACATGTACATATTAAACAAATTGTAAGTTAGAAATAGCAGCTACAAAACAAATTATATTGTGCTGAGATGTGAAATCACAGCATTACATTCTTCCGTATTAAAGACAGTGTCATTGTTACAATCTTTCATTTCAACCAATTCACAAACCATGTTTGCATTGTCATAGTATGCATTGACAATGCTATTCCACTTATGTAGTCTATGTACTCATTGGTCGAGCTCAAAGGAGACGGACAATTAAAACACATATATGTATATCATAAATGCTTCCCGGACCATTGCATGCGGCCCCGAAAAAGATAAGAAGAGGGAGGCATGTACCTTACAATGCGATGACAAAGCCATTTGTTAAGCTCTAGTCGACTCGTAGTCAGCTCGTTATCGATCACAACAACAAAATGGTTAAAACACCGAAACCCACAGAGAAAACGCTGAAATCCACCGACGCGTAGCATGCGATTGTTTGAATTCCTCTGTGAATCGTTCGATGAAATATAAAAAAAAAACACTAAAGCCACCAGAAGTGGTGCGCAGCATACCGTGTGACAACCATCAATACGAAGGACGAAGGAATACAGCCACTTGAGATCTATAAAAAGAAGAACATCGTCAGCAGTTTACGAAGAAGGACATAATCGTCAGCTGTAACAAATCGATCAGTGCTTAAGATATGTATCAATGCGCCAAGGAGATGAATATGAGAAATATAAAACATGTATTTGAGTGTTTTGCGAATGCGTAGAAACTATTATTAGTGGTATGAAAAGCAACAATGCTATGTTTATGTGTGGATAATTCATTGTTCACATATTGAAGCACAATTATAACAAATTTAGAAGTGTTTTCTTAGATATTATGTGCAGATTTGGCCTTTACCATTTAATAACCAAATCGAGTAGAATTACGTGTATTGGTAATCTTTTTTTACGAATTAAATGCAGTATCGAGTAAATAGCGGACTCAAGTAAACATTGTCTATCTGCGATATTTTGTTGTTTGTATTTATTTTGTAATTATCACATTGCAAACAAGATGTCCAACTTTAAAAGGATGCTAAATAAAAGTACCGTATTATATAAACAAAATAAGTTAAATCAGCGTACTTGGCCAAATGCGATGGATGAGCAAGATGTTAGTTTGGCATGACATAATTGTATGTGATCTTCAAGATGTTAGCTTGACATAATAAGTTTGTCTTTGATTTGCAAGCTTTAATTAACAAACATTGCCCCGAAGAGTGTATTAATCAAACGGATATGCGTTATGCAAATAATGCATTATTTACAAATGGACTAAACATTAATGTAAAAAGAAACAAGTTCCTACAACGTATTTATAACTGAAACCCGGTATGAAACCTAAACAAAATTAAACTTGCCTCAATTTTAAGATAATTCAGAAAGCATGTTATAGTTAATTATTAGATTGCAAGCGTACCCAGATGCATTGACAATTCTGTAATACAGAAATGGGAAATAATCTACAACAACTTACTACTCTGAACATTTTGCTGCAGAAGGAAACAAGGTTATCATTGTGATGCCATCAGGTTCATTAAACATTTAACTGCTTATATCTTATAACCAGTAACATAGCAATGGTTCTGTGTAAACAGTAACACACACATACATACACACACATACACACACACATAAACACCCATACAAACATACACCCCCCCACACACACACACACATACACACATATATATATATATATATATATATATATATATATATATATATATATATATATATATATATATATATGTATATATATATGTATGTATATATGTATGTATATATATATGTATGTATATATATATATATATATATACACCGTTTATCAGGCCTCATTGACGGGTTGATGGCGTTGTATTTATATGTTTTCAATCAATGTAATTATGTGCTTATGCGAGTTGGTAGACAAACAAGATGACTCCTAGCGGAAGGTAGATAACTAATATCAGTATGCAGAAATCCTGCATGACAGTATCTATCCAATAGTCAATGTTTATCAGTCGCTATATTCATCTTGTGGATATTTGATGTTTTTTTATGTAATGAACTCCTTTCTTATTTAAAGTCCTGTATATTCAGTCATATGAACATCAAAAGCTATATAATGATCAAGGTAAAGCAGAGAATGCTGAGGTGAAGCGATACTTCCAAAGTAACACCCACATTACCTGATGACTCGTAGTGCGCGATTGGCCATGGGTGTGTCGTATCCAACGCATCTATTCCATGATAAGTCACTGTTAGTTATAAGTTCAATGCATTTGACATTATTCGCTAACTCTAGTTGTTGGTTCTCGACGAACCATGAACATTAATACCTTTAACATTTATTCAGCATCTGATATGTTTTTTAGTATCAGTAAGCATTATTGTTGGAATTATGTATTATTTTTATGAAACAACAATACTTAAATAGCTGCGTTCTTGATACATAATTGTGATACATAATTGGGTCGACTGTCTCTTTTAAAGTACAACATTACTAGTCTTATTTCCGTCGCCTCTGGCTCACGACTTCGCCATTATATTATGTTATATAACGCATCAGATGCACCACGGGCTATTTCAAGTAATCTTTATTACGTCGTCATCCACTCAGTGACAAAATATATGGCCACGCTTTAATGCCGTGTGCGTGCATGTTTGTAATACTGACGATTTGATGGCGTCAATGTGAATAACCAATGTAATTACCGATTCAGATCCACGGATAATAAAACTACGTATTATCGGCTCAATCGCAGATTTGCGGCATCGCCATATTATGGCGGACTGAGTGGATGTCTAGCAGTGCTCCAGAAGAATGACATTACAGTCAAAAAACAATCGCATCTAGTCCCATGGAATGCGGATCGAGTAAGTATTTTGCATAGCATATTATGAAATGTACAATTCACGTGTGTTGTTCACAGAGCTACACCAAGTGATGCGCTTTACGTGGTCTACCTGCGTTTGATAAGAAATACTACATGTTCGGAAGCGCAGGCCGATCAAGGAATGCAAATATGTATAGGAAAATAAAAAAGCAAAGTGAAGCAAATAACTATTTGTTTCAGTGAAGCTGGTTGTTCGTGTTAACGCTTGTTGTAAATGTTGTGTACTTTTCCTTGTGACAGATACCGACATCAATACTTATGCTGATTGGCTGCGAACAAGCCTTCAATATGGAATCGTTTAATATATTCAACATAACAAACGGTTCAAGTGTGACGCCGCAACATGTCTTAAATGACAGCTGGTCTATGACGACGAACAATATACTGCCCCTAAGCGATTCGTCTAGCATTGCTACAATTGCTATGTGTGCGCTAGGGTTGCCGGGAAATGTGCTTCTATTTGCGGTTTATGTTCGAAAGATGACAACATCGACGAGAGTGTATATGTTTGCATTGGCCGTCGCTGACTTAGTGGTCTGCGTTTGCCCGTGTATTTACTTGTCCGCACGTGTTACTGATACCGTGGCAATGATATCTATTGTCAACATATTGTATACATCAATAACATTTTGTATGTTTCTTCTGGTATTTGTGTCGATCGAGCGTCTTGTTGCTGTTAAACGCCCACACACGTTTAGCATGAATCCACAGCGAGCGAAGAAGTATACAATTATCATCGTTGTGGCTGCACCGATATTCACAACACTGTTGAATGTGGGGATATTGATGAGATATCATCGGCTTGTTAAAATCTCATTCTCGTTTGTCTCTATTTCTTGTTCAATTATAATGATCACTTGCTACACTCTAATGGCGGCTGCTATGTTGAAAAAAGTCCGAGCCTCTGAGAATCAAGTCGGAGTGCTAAACGTGACGCGACCTTCTAAACCGGGATGTTCTCATAGAATAATTGCAACAATAGATGACATTGCCCGGGCCAGTGATCCGGGTCCTTCGAACTTTTCGACAAAAGTTACAGCAAATGTGCATATGAGTTCAACAAAACCAGAGCCAGTGACCGCTGCCAACAAAATAATACATACGAACCAGCTCAAAGCGTTTAAAAATGTGTTGACGTTATTCATTACCACAATCGTTTTCATAGCGTGCTGGGTGCCGACATGGTTGGCATACATGGATGTTTACATACCCACAGGAGTAATACGATCAATGATAACAAACGCTGTCATCAATCCGTTCATCTATGGTGTCGCCAGTGCGCAGTTCCGAGATGACGTGCGACAGTTCTATTGCCAGACACGTATCAAACTGTCCGCTTGCTACAATTGAACTTATTCAATGGTGCGTGCAATCGAATTACCAATATCTTCTTCCCTAACTTATGACGTGCATAAAACGGCCGATTAATGTTGCTGTTTGGTGACACAATAATATGATAATTATGTTGTTCAACGATTCGTTAGTTGTCTAAAAAATATTTAGTTGTCTATATAGGTTGGTTGTTTCTCCTTTGCCTTTTATTTATAAACATATGATCAGATAAGTGTGTTATTGTTGTTGTTGTTGCTTTTGCTAATCCATTTAGGTTTGTGTAATCCAAAATGTATTAACATCATTATGTAAACGCTACATCGCTACAATCCTTACCATAGAACGAAACGTCGGCCACGAGAACTGTACCCGCAAATAAAACTTTCAAACTGTACAACATTAGCTATGTTAGAATGTCTCTAATATATTCATGACATTGACAAAATATGCGTGTTACCAATTAAAAAATAAAAATTATATTCTGCAAAGAGATAATCTAGCTGAGTTACATAATAAAGCGTACAGACAAAACACTGTCCTGCCACATTCTTTTAGCAGAACGGTTCACAATTCCCTACCACGTGGCTTTCGCTTATATAAATGAACTATTGCCTGAAATAATATACACATACACACACATATATATATATATATATATATATATATATATATATATATATATATATATATATATATATATATATATATATATATATATCCACGTATATGCATATATACATATACACATTTATATATATATATATATATATTATATATATATAGAGAGAGAGAGAGATAGAGAGAGAGGGAGAGAGAGATGAGAGAGGGAGAGAGAGAGAGAGAGAGAGAGAGAGGGAGAAGAGAGGAGAGAGAGAGAGAGAGAGAGAGAGAGAGAGAGAGAGAGAGAGAGAGAGAGAGAGAGAGAGAGAGAGAGAGAGAGAGAGAGAGAGAGAGAGAGAGAGAGAGCATGTAAGAGAGCGACAGTTTGGGTGGAAAGTATGTTCGTTAGGGCTACAGTAACAATTAAAACTTGTTTGTCGTCCTGTTATTTGGTTGAAGGTTTCTTGTACACCTCTGTGCAATAATTTCACCACCAATGATTTTAGTTGCACGAATGCATTATGTGTGGACTGCATTTCGCGTTATTTAAAGCAAAATCACTGGCTATTTAAAACAATATATGTGACGAAACAATGCCTCCGTATATGTAAGATCTTATGATATTAATACATTGGGATATTACAGTTGCTCAATTTAAATTGGAGTTAATATTATAATATATTGCAATTCATACATCACATAAAATTGCATAGTAATATCCCGTAATGAGTACAGCATGCAGCTAGCAGAACATCAATTATACGACATTTCTATTATATTAAATGTATCATGCATAATTGTGCATGTTTAATACATTTTATATATTGTGTACAAGCGCTTGTGGGGTAAGACATAGGGACAGTATTGCCCTACATGCGTGGGGGACCTTCTTGCCTCACACCTCACGCACAGCATAATAAAACATAACTTATCATTGTCCATTTTGTATTATGTGACGTTGTCAACTGAATAATAATAGTACCATATATCCAATTAAGTTCAAGAGTATCGTGACTATGTAGGGACTTGCACCATTTTTGCAATATGCGAATATTATGCGCTGAAAGGCTGACCGCACACCATGCCACGCAAACAGTCGCCTTGGTAACGCCATTGTTATTTACGACTTGTCATGTCATCGCAACTGAGAAGGTGACGGTTAACTTGAAACAATCGTGTAAAACACGCAAAGCGTTGCGAACAATTGCACTTAACCTGAAAAAAATTATAAAACGCGCAGAAAGTTGCGAACAATATATGATGCGAATAATCTAGGATAAGTATAATATTCATGATAACAGTGGGATTAATTCAGGAAAAGAAACAGTGTTACGTCTACATTACGGGGTCGTAGATGACCCTCCGAAATGATATTACTGGGTGGTCATTTGTGTTATTTTATGCAGAAGAACACTGCACAATTCCCACTTCTTCCCGGAATTTGAGAAGGGCAGGATTTAGTTGACTAAGATAAAATTATTAAATGCGTCACAATATTAGTTTTCATAATACGTAATATTTTAATATCAACAATGTTAAGAAGGTTTTAATTAAATATAGTGCGGAATGACATTTTCACTTCTAACAGCCCTGAAAATATGGTGTAGCATCAATTTGTGATTAATGATGGGTGATGTTACATATTTTTACCAAAGAATGTGGCGTAATTGTGTTTGGAAATGAAATGGTATTGTATTTGTGTAGTATGAGTTCGAGAAAATATTGTACACATTTAGTCATGAAACACAAACACATTGTTGATGCATTAATAATACTTTATGTTTTTCTGTCAAGTAATAATAATATTAATTATAATAACATATATGCATCTTGGGAAATATTGAGGAGAACACGGGATTGAATTTGGTGGATTTTATATTTGTCTAAAGCGTGGAATATTGATCGGATAAGTATTATCATTGCGTGTATATTAAACATAAACTTACAAGAGTCCTTGTTTAGTCAATAGTTGCTGTTAAAATTTAGCTATAGGAGTAATTTAGGGTAGTTTCTATGATAGGTCTCCGAGGACTCGGTAGCGCGAGCGATAATTAAGGGTTGTTGTTTTCAGTTGATTGGGTACATAGACGTAATGTTATTGTAAATAATTTAGTACATATTAAATATTGAAAACCTAAATATTTTGTTTTAGCAACATTTATTGTTAAAAGTTAGCGGTAGGTAGTAATTCAGTGTTATTTAAATAAGGTCACTGAAATTTCGTTAGCGCGAGCGATATTACGTTTTGTTAGTCAGCTGTTACATAGAAAGTAAGTTGCAAGGCAGTAGCTGTAAATTTAATTAAGACATAAGTAACATACTATAAAGTGTGTATTACAACACAAAAACAGTCTTTGTGAAGACTACCTAGTATACATTGATTATAAACGGATTATAAACAAATACAAATTTAATTTCTAACATGGCGCCGTGCAAACGCCAAGTAAAGGCGAAACGTAATTGTATATGTTCTAGCTATGACAGCTGGATAGACTTTGCAAAGTCCGGGTGTGTAAATTCGTGGGCGGAGGTGCAGGAGGTGGATTTCCATTTCGTGTGTAGGGGGTGTAAGACAGTGGAATATCTGCAGGAGCAGGTGATTGAGCTAAGGCATATGATTTTGATGATAACAGGGCAGGGTGAGACAGAAGTGAGCAGAGGTGGTGAGAATGATGCGAGGAGTTTTGCTGATGTAGTATCACAGGGGAAAGCCAGGAAAGCCCGGGTATTTATGGGGGATTCCATCATTAGTAAAGTGGATAAAATTGTAAATAGAGGAGATGACATAACATTATGCCTACCAGGGGTAAAAGTAGAGGATATAGCAGAGAAGGCAGGACAGGTTATGGATGGTGGCACGGGAGGTGCTGTTCTCTTGCATGTGGGAACGAACAATGAAGAGAAGGCGGGAACGTCAGCCATCGTTGGTAAGTACAGGAGGTTGATCAAGACACCTAAAGAGGCACGAGTTGGGCAGATCGTATTGTCGGGGATATTACCAATAATGGGAGGCAGGAGTGAGGAATATAGGAACTGTAGAAGGATGGCGATCAACACACAGGTACAGAAGGTATGTATGGAGGAGGGAGTAGGCTTCGTAGAAATGTGGTTAAATTTGGTGGGAAGATGTGACTTTTTCATGAGAGATGGACTTCATCTGACAGGGAAGGGCGCTGCAGTTCGTGCGTGTGAGTTTGTCAGAGTTGTCGACGAGGGCACAGGTACAATAAATTATTTAAACTAGATGCGCAGGGGGAACTGACAGAGAAAACTCAAAGGAGCACTACTACAAATACACATCCAAAGAAATGTTCACCAATAATTTCAAACAATGAACTTAAATGTGTATGCTTAAATGCCAGGACCATAGTAAATAAAAAGGGGAGTTAGACATTATGGTAGCAGATATTAATCATCATGTAATAGGCATCACAGAATCATGGGCAAATGAAGATATAGTAGATGCTGAGTTAGCACTGACAGGCTATGTAATGTTTAGGAAGGATAGACGAGAAAGAAGGGGAGGTGGAGTAATTTTGTATATTAAAGAATCTATCCAAGCATATGAAATTACACTGAAAAGTGAAGCAGATAGTGTGAAAGCAATTTGGTGTAACAAAGTTACCAGGAACTCAACATTAACAATAGGAGTAGTTTATCGTAGTCCTAACATAGGACAAGAGGAAGATGTAAAATTACAAAAGGCGATAAGGGAGGTGAGCAAGGGAGAATGTGTTATAATGGGTGATTTTAACCATGACCATATACATCAGTTTCTACTTCTAACAGGATTGTTTCCTTACTCAACATGTCTTGGAACCAACCAGAGGTGGGAATGTTTTAGATTTAATTTTGTCTTCTCAAAATGAATTAGTTGACAATGTTAAAGTACACGAACTTTTGGGTTCAAGTGACCATAATCAAATCCATTTTAATATAAAAGTAAAAACAGGGAATACATATAAAAAACAATGGAGGAGGAACTTCAACAAAGGCAAATATAAAGTGATGAGAACATATATAGCAAATATAGATTGGAATAACTTGCTGAAGAACAAGACAGCAACATAATGCTGGACTTGTTTAATATATGAGATTGAGGGCATTATTGAGAAATTTATTCCATTAAGAAAACAAGGGAAAAGATCCAGGGAAAAACACCTGTCAAAAGAAGCTATTAGAAAAATTGCTCACAAACAGATGCTGTGGAGGTCTGTAAACACACTGGAAATGTAGAAGACTACAAAACTACAAAGAGGCACTTAACCTAGCTACAACTGAAATTAGAAAATCTAAAAGAATCTTTGAAAAAAAATTGGCAGGTAATATAAAAAATGACAGCAAGAGTTTCTATGCTTATGTAAGGAGTAAACAGAAAGTTCGAGATAAGGTCGGACCACTGGAAAACAACAGTGAAAACATAATTTCAGATGGGTTCCAAATGGCAGAGGTCCTGAATGAGTATTTCAGCTCAGTTTTTACCACAGAAGATATCAGCTCACTTCCAGTTCCATTGACTAAATTTGAGGGCAATTAATCAGAACATTTAGGGCAGTTATTTGTAACTCCTGAAATGATAGCAAAGAAAATTAAGAAGATGAAAGATAATAAATCACCTGGAGTTGATGGGATACCACCAAAACTGCTAAAGTAAATTGCTGATCAAATTAGTACACCACTTGCAAACTTATTTACCTTGTCACTAGAAGAAGGAATAGTTCCTTCAGAATGGAAAGAAGCAAACATTACGCCGCTATTTAAGAAGGGATCGAGGAAGAAGCCAGAAAATTACAGACCAGTGAGTTTAACATCAGTTGCATGTAAATTACTCGAAACATTAATTAGAGACCACATGGTGGAATTCCTCGTAAAACATAAATTAATAAATACACCTCAACATGGATTCCTAAAAGCAAGGTCATGTCTAAACAATCTCTTATGTTTTTAGAAGAAATTACAAAGTGGGTAGATGACAGGTCACCAGTGGATGTTGTCTACTTAGATTTTCAGAAAGCTTTCGATAAAATGCCACATCAAAGATTGTTACTTAAACTAAAATCCCATGGTATAGGCAATATATATATATATATATATATATATATATATATATATATATATATATATATATATATATATATATATATATATATATATATATATATATATATATACAATTCCTATGAAAGTGTTCAAAGTGCTGAAAAAAGTCATTACATAATAATAACAACTTTTTTGTGAAGACATTCGTCACGAACGTAGGTCTCCTTGTTCGTATGCCACAATTAGTTAAGTAGCTATGTGATCGGTAAATTAATAGCCTACACAAAATAGCACACTACTAAACAAAATCACATTAACAAGTGTCATCCGGGCGTGTTGTAACATGTAAAGATCGCAGGTGCTGCTTGATCTAACTGCTGTGCACTTTTGTTTTCCTTGTGATTGGTGTCAACATCAATACTCCTGACTGACTGACTAACTATGAACAAGCTTTCATTATGGAGTCATTTAAAACACTCAATATACAATATGACCAATGATTCATGTGTGGCCGCAGCATGTCAAAAACGACAGATTGGCTCCTACGACTAACAACACAATGCACCGAAGGAATTGTTTTGTGTTGCCATTATTCTTCTGAGTACGCTAGGGTTGCCGGGCAAATTGATGTTCACATGCCTGGCTTCGATTAACTTTTACGTCTCTTTCCATCAAACACATCGGCATTTTATTAACGTAGTTGAACGCAGTCGGTATACCAATTAACAAACAGGCTTGATTAATTTGTTCCGAAATACCAATAATTGAAGAGCAACGTACGACGTCCTGTTACATATTGCGCTGAGTACAGATGAGTTGGGAGTGGGGGTGGGGGGTGGGGGTGGGGGAGTCACAGGCAGTTTCACCAAAAGTAACGTATATCTTCAAAAATCCATCTTCATAATATGAAAAGATTGTCAACAAAGAGAGGGAGAAAAAATGTTTGGGTTTGAACAAGAAAGAAATATGCAAAATAGCTCAAGCTATTTACAGGTCGCTAAAATAAAAACCTGAAGCTATCAGTGAATATCTCCACCAACAATTTAAGCCAAAACAATTTCTAAAAATCAATGTATTCTGGTCCAGCGAAATGAGCACACAAGTCCAGCAATAATAAATATATATCTACCAATATAGAAGACCCCGTTTTTGCTCAATGCCAGTCCCAACCACTAGTTATGAAGCCAAACCCATCATATCTCCTTGGAGAAAATGACATAGCACTGCTGACTGAGGTAAATATATTATGTTGTGATAAATTAATTTATATCTGATTATTGTAGTCATGTACCAGGTATCATGGTTTTAATTATATTTATTCACCCACTGTGTAGCTGTGGAATAGTGTTTTAATTAGTTTTTTTATTAGTTATTGGATATATACTTAAGCAAATTATATAATGTGAGTCGACGTAAATCGATCGATATTTTTAATATATTGATATCATCATATCAATGGTTACAAACTTTCATTTGGGGGGTGGGGTGGAGGGGTGGGGAGCTGAGGCCAGATCTGTGGTAAGACATTGATGTTCTGAGATTACCCTTAAATATGGTGTATATCTATATCATTAGTGTATCAGCCACCTTCTCGATCTTTCTACTCGTGTTTTTGTCGATCGAGCGTCTCGTAGCGGTCTGATGTCCACACTCGTTGAACATGGATCCATAGCCAGCGACGAAAACTGTAATTAGTGTTGTTATTCCGATAACGAGTCAGAACAGTGAAATAAGTGTGTTTGTCTTCGTAATGTGTATTCTCTTTTCTAGTGCACTGATATTGATGACTTGCTATACTATATTAACGGCTACGCTGTTGACAAAGATCAGAGCCTGTAAAGACCAGTCGGGGTTGTATCCGTGACACGAGAATCACAACCGGGAACTTAAGATATTCCCAAGGATAATACAGTGATATCATATCTAGATGGCCTTAAACGTTCTATTTTGGGACCTTCAAACATATCCACCAGAGATAAAGCACATGTGCAGAGAAGCGCATGTCAAATATTGTGTACTCGCGTAATAATTATTTTATTTTCTAAATAAATCGTAATATTGCAATATATTGTGTGAATATTGTAAACACACCACCCTTGTATACGATATTTGAAATGTTACGATGCATTTACCATTGTTGTTTCAAGTTGTATTTAATTTCAGGCATCTGATCCTCCGCATGATATAACCAATTTTAATCCAATATCTAACTTAGGTGTGTTATTCAATTCAGAGTTCCCTGCATTTTATTTACGTACAGAGTAGTTGAGTTTTATGTGTCAATCAGCAGTTTGTTTAAATCAGCAACATTAGTACTTTTATCTTAATTTCTTATTTTGTTGTAATATAGTGACTAACCTTATATTTAAACAGCAATTTGTTAAGTCTAACTGTCACATAACGGCTTTTAGCTTAATTAGTTATGTCTACTCATTAATATGACTAACCAACTGAAATTATACTAAATTAAAGCTGTCATTAGTAAATATTACTATAAGAAAACAATCATTCTGGTCACATTGGTGTCATTTTGGTAAATAATACTTAGGCTTAGCAGGCGGTTAGTGCGACAAACGGAAACTTACCTCTGACAGAATATGTCTTTGTTGTTGTTTGTTTGTTTTTTTATTTTTAGCAACATAACTATGTGTTTACGTGTTTAATCTTACATATTCTACCGGAAGTGGTAACTATTTCAAGGTTTGTTGGGCGATTTATATCATATTCAATCATTGCACTGGTTTTCTCTCCGATATCGCAGTTTTTTTCCAAGATATGTACAGTTACTTATCAAGCACTTTCATTGAAGCAACCAGCATATTTACGTTATCTGCTCCTGCAGTACAGCCAAGGCGGATTCGACCATCTAATTCTAATATTCGTTACGACAAATGTTAAGACAAGTGTTAGAACTAGAGCTGTTTCAGTTGCTGCACCGACTCTGTGCAACTCATCCCATGTTAATGTTGATATGAAATATTACAACATTTCGCTGTAAACTTAAAAACCACCTGTTTAAACTTGCTTATCTTCCATATAACGTTTGGGGTTTATAGGTTATATATTAAATTATGTAATATAAAAATAACACACAAGGCAAAAGTGAAGAAGTGTTAGCCATGTCTGTATTGTGTATTAGTACCTAACAAATACTTCTTAACATAACAAATAAACTAAATTGCATGTTTAATATCAAACGTGGTTCAACTGTGTTTATAGTTTAGCGACACATTTCATAAGCAAAACACAGATGGTGCGTCGATAAGCCATTGAGAGTCCATCGAATTTTAATCTAGTATTAACACGCCATATTGAGGTAGGCATATGTTTCAAAATTCTGATCACTATAAGGCGTATCTTGGATGGGTGTTCTTGCACTGTATAATTTAGTAATTAGTAGTAGTAAATATAAAAATTGGTTAGTCAGCAAGTTAGATTGTGCAATCAACAACATTATGCCAAGCCTATGAGCCCATGTTACTGAGCTTGTAAACGACCATGGCATTGTCATTGAACACCAGCTTAGTCATGCTTCTAGTGCCACCAGTTACCGTAGAAGGGAAATTATAAAGTAAAACTATTTAAGAGCGATATTATGTTCATTTATTATGTTCAATCACTTGAATCAGTCATCAATTCAATCAATCGTTTATTTCATACAAAACTGTACAGCGATATACATCATGTCAACATAACAATACAAATGTGGTAGTACAACAGGTTTATTAGATTACAAGACTGCATAAACTGCAACTACCCATTTCATGCACATTACATAGGTCAGAGGAGGTGTACACATACCTATTTTAAATACATTGAACACATTTATTTTTGTGGATGCAGATATTCTGCATAAAAACAATGCTTGCACATGTACTTTTTCTAATCCGAATGTTACAACAGTCAATGCTTGAATAGCATTCATAAGGCTAGCACTACATTTCATCTAGGCAGGCTGTGCCAAATGCAATGTAATAAGAACCAATTAAAAACAACACAACTGTATTTCCTATAATTAGCCCATAATGGAAAAATGCATTGTATGGAATTTACTGCAATATATTTAAGTTTCAAAAAGCTTGTTATTTAACTTCGTTGTACAGAAGTATATTTGCCAGATTAGAAAATGCATTACATCTCCCCTAAAAAACTCGTTTCTGTGCATGTTATATATATTTTATATAATTTTCATCGGACAAAATCATATGACCGATTGCATTCGACAATGCATCATCAAGTTTAATATCAATAAAAAACATTATCTGGTATCTTATTATATTAAACTTAAATAATATATCATTGTCACTGTCACATCCTTTAGTATAAGAAATATCTAACAATCTTGGCATCTATTTAGCTGTTTGAGAAGCAGAGCAATGTCATCAGCATCAGATGCCTAATAATTGGATGGCCTCTCAGGGCAGCTCTGTATATATATATTCTTTCGAAATTAGACGTATCATAACAAGATAATAGTTTACAAATTTATAATAGAATGTTTAGTAAATGCCATATGTTTATTATGAACTTAACAGTTAAAAATAAGTTAAATTAATATATGTTAAAATTCTGCCTGCGAAAATAAGATTGTGACTTGTCAGTAGGTATGTTTCCAGTTCCAGACTGTGTTCTTGAGATCCACATTTGTATAACTACTGTTCTATGTTTTGGAGGATCACCGCTTCAGGACGTTGTTCGTCAGTCATCCGATTATGACCAATCATTTTTATGCACCAAAAACATTAACATATTTTACAAAAATATCACACTTTCATTTATTTGATGAGTTACAAATTGGCAAACTTTAGTTGTATTTATTATAAAGATTAATACTTTTATCCCCTCAACTAAACTGAAGTTTTAATTTGATGTTTGATATCAGGTAATTATTAGAAGACCACAACTTAAAAACTGTCGAAAAGAGCAGAGCCAGACTTACAACAGGCTAACCCATGTGTAGCATCGACAAGATTAATGTCACTCATAAATCCATAATATTCAATAAAAAAGGGCCTACAGTCTAACAATAAAACAATATTCTCTGACTTTACAATATTGTAGGTTTCTTTACAAAACTGCATCGATTGTACGATTATGGAAATAATAATAAAACAATTAAATAACATATTATGAAAAGTTTTCAGATATGCCTTAGATACATAACGATGCTATATGGTATTGAAATGTTAAAACATTGAAAGTCTCCCGTATTACGACCACACACATTGTTATGATGAGGAGGCAATCCGTCTTCACCTGGGATGTGCCGTGCTGTCGGCCCTGCTGTTTCAACGCAGCAGACAACGTATTTATTGGAGGTTTCCCGGATGGAGGAAAACAAAGAGCGTCCGTCAGTAGACAAGTGTTGTGACTGAACAACCCAGGAGCTCAGCCTTGAGCCAACACAGCCGTTGTCGTGACCAGTCTAGGAGGCGTTGAGCTCTTTAACGGACGAACAAATATATATTTTGTAATCTAGACAATTACGGAAATATGTCGATTACGCAGTGCTATATAAATACTTTATATGTTATTTACTTCCATTTATAAAACATTTAAATAAAACACGTGTTTTACATCATATATACACCAGAATAATATTATAACATGAACCGTCTAAAACCAAACAATTAAACGACCAGAACAACATATATCGGGATATCGCATTCGTCTTTGTTTTGAAGATTGTATACGTTTGCCAGTAATACAAGATGTTGATGTTTCATTTCTTATATGAAGATTATTTTAGCGATCGTTTACATTTTGTATATATTGAAAGTTCTACAACAGCAAAATACATTCGAAACGGATTCTATCAAATACATTCCTAATTAAGACCTTTCAAAATAAGTACATTTTAAGATAAGTAAATAATAACGGTGTATGGTTCTGGCTGTGTCTCCATGAAATAGGGACCCTGAATACGTTGTGCCACAAAATACGGAATTATGTATAACAAGATACATTTTTGTCGGGATTTTGCAACTTTAAGTAGTGTACTTTCTTGTGATAATATAAAAAATACATTGGACAAGATCGAATTGTTTTACTTTTCCAACATGGGGCGGCTCACATTTCGTGGGAATGTCACATATGCACAAAACAAAGTAAATCAGTCTCTAAAGATACGTCCCACATACATATGAAGAACAAACAGGTAAAACAATCAGTTAGCACATTCTAAAAATATAAGAGATAATGCTGCCACGAGGTAGCCATATTAGTAAAGCAGGTTCTGTGAAAATATAGAATGCCAAAACGTAGTGGGCCACTATCAAATCCAAAGTAATATAAATAGTGCTCAAACGTAACCAGAACATGGTCCTGGTGAACAACGCTGGAACGATCACGGTCCTGGCGAAAGCTAGATAAATTATACATTAATTCGCCAAATATATTTTTTATGATGCAGCACATATAAAACTAGTCCAATTATAGAGCTAAAAAAATGTGAATCTTATGATAATGGGCGGTCTACGTCTACATTAGCAAAATATGCAAAAACTCGCTTGATAGCATACTTTTTAAAAGGTTATCACTATGCAAAACAAAAACAACTTCCCCAGAATCGCCTACGAGTTCGGCCTTACTTGGAAACTCCTAGCCATGTTTCTTAGTTAATTATTCGATCCACTCACATCATGAATTCTTCTACTGTCGCTGAGATGTAGATGTTCATTGGCAACAAGCGGATAGTTTCACGCGCGCTTGGTCATAGAACTGTCGCACATCGTCCCGGAATTTGTCGCTGATGATGCTGTAGATGAACGGGTTGACAACAGAGTTTACAATAAATAATCGCTGAATTCCCTCTGGAATGGGAGCTTCCAGGTTATCCAACAACGCTGGCAGCCAGCAGAATACGAAGATAATCGTGATGATGAATAGCAACGCAACATTTGCACTGGTCTTTGTTTGTTTCGTAACTGTTTTGTTTGTAATCGAAGTTTCTTCAATCTTTGTGAAAACCTGACCAATAGGACAGGCAACGTCCTCCATTGCTTTGATTACGTTCACTTTCATAGTAACATTTGAAGATCCCATATCAACGACACATTCAGCGTTCTCAACTGATTTATTTGTTTTCATTCTCGATGTCATATTTGAAAATTCTACATTTGATTGGCGGCTCTTGGCTTTCGTGAATATGTGTGAAGACCCTGGTTCAGACGGGTGATTAGATGTCCCTTGTAAGACAGCGATCTGGTTTCGCGAGGCTCGTGCCCTGATAAGCAGCGCAACCGCCATCAAAATATAACAAGTCGTCATTATGGAGATACACACTAGTGGTACACATGATTGATATAGTCGTCTGAACTGGTCGTATTTAAACAACCTTGCCATAGTATTTAATGATGTGCCTACAACTGCAGTCACAGCAATGATAATCAAAATCTTCTTCGCTCGCTGTGCGTTCACCTTGAATGAATGTGGACGTCTGACAGCCATAAGACGCTCGATCGACACAAACACCAGAAGAAAAGACGAGAAAAAGATCGACAGATTGATGACATAGATCACTGCCTCATTTTTTACCAAGCCCGTCTGCGTTGCAGTAAGGACGATTCCACAGACACAAACGGCCGAATCAGCTACAGCCAGTGCAAACATGTACACTCTCGTCGATGTTGTCATCTTTCGGACATAAACTGCTATTACAAGCAGATTGCCCGGCAATCCCAGCACACACAGGAGCAAGAGAGCAATAGCAAATTCATCTGTAGATTTACCGGAATTGTATGAAACATTTATGACATTCTGCAGATAACTTGTGCCGTTGGTCACGTTTGATATATTTCCCGACTCCATGTTGACGGGTGGCTCGCAACTGAAGAATACGCTGCACGGATTGTGACACCATTGGCCAGTTACCTGTAACATCATTAGTTGATATGAAGCCTTTTTGCGCTAGACAGCTAACAAGAATAAATAGATTTCCCAGAGCACATTGCATTTCAACTCATCTATTGAAACTACGGAAAGTCTGTCAGATCAATGCACAATATCATTGTACACAATATCATTGTACACAATATCATTGTACACAATATCATTGTACACAATATCATTGTACACAATATCATTGTACACATCCAAGCGCACAAGCAATTTCCGATAATTTATCGGCAGCGTGTGGATCATTTTAATGACTCTTTGCAGGTGGTAAGGTAATTAATGCCTCATGTATGTGTGTCATTGGTTAATGAAATACATGAAGTATTGTTTTTGACGTTGTAACAATCAGTCCGTGTTAATGTCAACTGTGCGAATATATTTATAACAGCTACTTCCAATAAAACAGCATGATAGGACAGTTGATTAATCGGCTTTTGTCACGTGTTTATGTGCACAGTATGGCACTTGCTAGTTCACATATCTACTCTGCATGTTAAGCTGGTCCTGCACAAGAGACCCGACTAATGCCTATCACATCGAAAAACATGTGTATGTGGTGTGTGAACGTTGTTCGACAATTACTTTTGGTCAAACAAATATTTCGTTGCAGTGTCAAGTAGCATTGTCGAAACTGTTCGACATATGTATGTATGTGTTTGTGAACTGTTGCCACCTGGGATGTCGACCTGGATGAATTATATTGATGAAGTTCATGAATGATATTGATGACATTCATGAATGAATAACATTTATTTCAACACAAACATGTTTTCGCTGCATAGTTGTTTTTTTAAAACAATGAACACTTCGACAACACATTAAATAACTGTCAAATGAATTTCATAACAATACATTAAATAACTGTCAAATGAATTTCATAACTTTACACCTTTAACCGATAATAATACACATACTTTTTGGATTGCTACATGCATTTTTTTTAACATCTGGTCATGTAAATATACTCATACATAGTTAACAGTTTTTTTTTATATTCATTGGCAGTGAATTATTATCTGTTTTTGTACGTAATATATTATATAGTTCGTATATATATATATATATATATATATATATATATATATATATATGTATATATACGTAGACGTGCAACATTTTGTGTAACAATATAATTTACATTAGTTGCATATGTCTAGCCCCATATGTCAATACAGTACCTATTGTAAGGCAAAATAGATAGTTGTATAAAATATGCATGTCACGTTTATCAATCACAAAGCTAGCTCTGTGCATCTTGTGAACAATTAACACTGAGACAGTTCAGATTTCACCAAGAAATACGATTCTTCCATGCAAACAGGCATCAGTCAAGTCACCTATACATGGCGTGATTCAACATTGTTGATTTCTTCATTTGCTTTCTTTAAAGATCATCATATAATTTGTTTTCGACACATTGTGATATTTATTACAAACCATTTGTGTAGCTTATTCAACTCGACATTTGTGAACCGGATAAGGTCATGTAGATCACAGCAGAACACTTTAGTAACGTCTGCAAATAAAATACATTAAAATATTGTTTAAACAATGCAAGTATCTTATGTGTACAAAATAAACACATTCGGTCCTAAAACAGAACCTTGTGGAACATCGCAAAATAGAGTAAGGATTTCAGAATAAAAACATCATATTGATCACACGCATTTATAGTTTCTTAAACACATAAAATCCACGTGTGTACAATAACACGAATACCATAGCAATATTGCTTTACCAATATGTCATGGATAGGTGCATCAAAATCTTTCCTTAGATCTAAAAATATGCCAATAGCATATATATTATTATTTGTAAAAGTAGTAATCTCATCAACCAATTATAATAAACCATGAAATGTTGACATACTGATTTGGAAGAATGAACAGGAGATAGATATGGCAGTTGAAAATGCACCCTGATCACCAGTCTTAAAAATTGGAAGAACATTTGAAAATTTCACTCTTGTTTTGAAAGAAATATTGCAAATGTGTTTACAATATTTTACAATATGAAACAAATATATCTTTCGGTCGTGCTCATGTTAATATAAATTATTACAAGCTGATGATGATATCTTACTTTTAAAATTTGGAAAATTATAATATTTTTTCACCATCAACAGGACTTAGAAACACTGTTTTCTTGTCCTTTTTTCAATAAAATAAAAATGGATAAACCCTTTTCAAATAAAGTAATACGCATTGCTAATGAATGATATTGATGACATTCATGAATGAATAACATTTATTTCAACACAAACATGTTTTCGCTGCATAGTTGTTTTTTTAAAACAATGAACACTTCGACAATACATTAAATAACTGTCAAATGAATTTCATAACTTTACACCTTTAACAGATATACATATACTTTTTGGATTGCTACATGCATTTTTTTAAACATCTGGTCATGTAAATATACTCATACATAGTTAACAGTTTTTTATATTCATTGCCAGTGAATTATTATCTGTTTTGTACGTAATAAATTTTTTTAGTTCGTCTATATATATATATATATATATATATATATATATATATATATATATATATATATATATACGTAGACGTGCAACATTTTGTGTAACAATATAATTTACATTAGTTGCATATGTCTAGCCCCATATGTCAATACAGTACCTATTGTAAGGCAAAATAGATAGTTGTATAAAATATGCATGTCACGTTTATCAATCACAAAGCTAGCTCTGTGCATCTTGTGAACAATTAACACTGAGACAGTTCAGATTTCACTAAGAAATACGATTCTTCCATGCAAACAGGCATCAGTCAAGTCACCTATACATGGCGTGACTTCAACATTGTTGATTTCTTCATTTGCTTTCTTTAAAGATCATCATATAATTTGTTTTCGACACATTGCGATATTTATTACAAACCATTTGTGTAGCTTATTCAACTCGACATTTGTGAACCGGATAAGGTCATGTAGATCACAGCAGAACACTTTAGTAACGTCTGCAAATAAAATACATTAAACTATTGTTTAAACAATGCAATTATCTTATATGTACAAAATAAACACATTCGGTCCTAAAACAGAACCTTGTGGAACACCGCAAAATAGAGTAAGGATTTCAGAATAAAAACATCATATTGATCACACGCATTTATAGTTTCTTAAACACTTAAAATCCACGTGTGTTCAATAACACGAATACCATAGCAATATTGCTTTACCAATATGTCATGGATAGGTGTATCAAAATCTTTCCTTAGATATAAAAATATGCCAATAGCATATATATTATTATTTGTAAAAGTAGTAATCTCATCAACCAATTATAATAAACCATGAAATGTTGACATACTGATTTGGAAGAATGAACAGGAGATCTGGCAGTTGAAAATGCACCCTGATCACCAGTCTTAAAAATTGGAAGAACGTTTGAAAATTTCACTCTTGTTTTGAAAGAAATATTGCAAATATGTTTACAATATTTTACAATCTGAAACAAATATATCTTTCGGTCGTGCTCATGTTAATATAAATTATTACAAGCTGATGATGATATCTTACTTTTAAAATTTGGAAAATTATAATATTTTTTCACCATCAACAGGACTTAGAAACACTGTTTTCTTGTCCTTTTTTCAATAAAATAAAAATGGATAAACCCTTTTCAAATAAAGTAATACGCATTGCTAAGTTGGCCCTACATTTCAAAAACAAATTATATCCATCTGCAATATCCTTCATATCCCGTATGATAGTTTTGTTGTTCATAAAGTATGCAGGGTATGATGGATTATAAATTGTTTTGTTGATTACACTGTTTAATATTTTTTCTAGCGGCCTTTACATTATTTCTATATTTACATGTGATGTAGCATTTACGGTGTGATGTAGCATTCTTTTTCATACAATTTATTTAAATCGATGTTAATTGTTTTTATAAGATGCGTACATTAGTACAGTGTCATGAGAGCGATATATAATAAGCTTTTCTTCTTGACACAACTTTGGTAAGTCAGGGTTTCTTATTTGTATAAATTCTTTTTGAAACAAACTATTTTACAGGACACGGTTTGTTAAATATATTTAATAATGTATACAAGAATACATTAAAAAGCCTTGTTCACATAGTTTGTGTTTAAACGTCATCCCTGGATTGTAAACTTAATTCAGGTGAACACGAAGCCAAAATGTCTTCACGTTTGCTGTTATGAGTTTCATGCTGTAACATATATACGTTCAGATTCGTAAGCAAAACTATTGTTTTGACTGATTTTGCATTGTATAAAGTACGTTAAACATAAACAATTAATCTAAATTTGAACCATATATTATATACATGCAACTGATAATTATATTCGTGCAATTATGTAAGGCTAGTTCAAAAGAAATGCATTGTTACATGTCTTCTACTGCCATTGATGTTGATTTAATAAGTATGCATTATAGTTATTTGTGCGCCTAACATCCACCCTTTCCGTTTTATCTTGTTATGTGTTTTCAAAGTCAACAATATTATAATCTGACTAGTTGATTGAATTTAAATTAAATTGTGAACATGTATGAACTAATTTATAAATAACATAGTTTTGCTCAATTGGTAAATTAAAAAAATACAATATATTTGACAGCGGTCAACTGTTGTCCTTCTGCGAATTAACGTAAATTGTTGCTGATTTAGGTATGTACAGGGTTTATGAAAGGTTGGTTCACACAATTCACTCTGTACTACATGATTTTTTAGCAATTCGTCATAAATTGGCCACGTGTCTAGTTTTACTAAAATATTGGCCATTGAAATGGCTGATAAAAATATTTATTAAAGAGGAAAACAAATGTACACTTTAAGTAGCACAACAATGCATTACTATTGAGAGACTTTAATTTCAACAATATAAATACAAATGCAGCGTCCAATATTGCAAAGGTGCTTTATTTTACATCACATATTGGCTAAGTCAGCTAAGATGTTTACCTGCAATATATGTCCGTCCTGCCTCACCATTATAAGCACACAATGCTGTGTCCAAGTACTGGCAATAATGTTCTCCTTTCTCAATTGTCTTAATAATTTCAGTTTTCTCTTCAGCCGAATATACAACACTTTCTACTGGACGAAATATTTAACTTTTTTCTGCAGAATTACAGCTCGTATCTGACGACGAACAAAGTTACACAGCCGATGGGTGCACAGTGTTTCCCTGTATGCCTTGTGGACACTATGTCTGCAAAACAATCTGCTTGCGGTTTATATTGTTAATATTACAATATCAACAACAGTGTACATGCTTACACTGGCTGTAGCTGATTCAGCCGTCTGCGTTTGTTGACTTTTCCGTAATATCACATTCTTGATAATGATAATGAATGCCGTCAAGTATACTTTGGATATAGCACTCACCTTATCGATATTTGTACTATTGTGTGTCTCGATCGAGCGTCTTGTAGCGGCGAGACGTCCACACGCGTTCACCTTTAACGCGCATCGAGCGAAGTTGGCTCTACGTTGTGGTGGCTGCGATTACATGTCCAACAGTGAAGACTGCAGCAATGAGAGTCATTGCTATGTGTGAAATGTGCAGAAGTTTGGAACATATCGAGCCAATGTTAATAGCCGGTTTGCACGAGGGACCAATTGACAAATTGGTCGAATCGACCGAAATGCTGTCGAGAAAGTGTTATTGATGACAACGTGTGATTATCGTTAGCTCTTTTACATTGCTACTGGTCCCAAATTAAACGACAGTCGGCGGCGATTGTGAAGCAACTGTCAATCAACGACCGTCGGAAGATGCACCAGTCGTGACCTGTTATCAACGCTTCAATTTGGAGTGGCGCCAAATAATAATGCTGATTTCAGTGCTTATATACCTCGTTCGTCCAAACACACGCATCATTTAGCGGCGCATTTTCCTGCGACCAATTCGGGCACGTATCGCTCACATAAACAGGCCCGAAGGATTGTTTACAGACGGTATAAGAACGAATTGCATGCAACGTTCTTTCTGTGCAAAATTCAACATTATGATACATGATTTTAATAGTTGAACTCTTCAAGGTTCCTTCGAAATAAATAAACCCAATTACTGCTCACTACAGTTACACTTTCTTATCCCCATAACTGTGTTGCTGGGTTTTGCGCATGTTCTGCCCCGGAAATTACACACACACACACACACACACACACACACACACACACACACACGCACACACACACACGCACGCGCGCACCCGCTCTCTCTCTCTCTCTCTCACACACACACACACACACACACACACACACACACACACACACACACACACACACACACACACACACACACACACACACACACACACATATATATATATATATATATATATATATATATATATATATATATATATATATATATATATATATATATATATATATATATATATGAATATTTTTACACTGGAAAAAATAATATTTATATAATGTGAGGCGAGAATCTACTTTGCCATGTTTGTTGCGGTCCGCAACACGAGAAACAGTCCGGAGTACGCGAAATGGTTTTAGTCCAAAAACGTCATGTGACCACGTGACAAGTTAAACCCTGTCCCTTTGTGTTGCAAACTTTGCTGACGCAAGTCGTGTTTTCGTGAAGCAACACATTGGACGTTTTCCTCTGAAGATTTCAAGGTTAGTATCACTTCAACTTAGTATATTCTGTTTTAGGCTTTGTGTCTACATTATATCTAAATTAAACGCCTTGTTTGCGTTATATTGATGTGATTATCCTTGAGTTATCGTACAATTTATGTCTTCGGCCTTTGTTTAACTCTGCGCCGCCATTTTGTATTCCGATTTCGGCTGTATTTTCGACTAATTGATAGCCTGGTTTGGAAAGAGGACGATGCAGGGTGATTGGTCAAGTAATATACACATGTAATGCCTCGTAAATGTATAATTATGGTCGATTCCAGACAAATCGTGGCAAAAAAAGATCCGCTCTGTAAATTGTACCAATGTGCTCCATTAATTATCATTATATTATAATCTTTATCATTTAATTAATTTCCATAACATAAAACGGCATTGCATTTTTGTAGAAATTAAAACATTTAAAATAGCCTCAGTTCTAACATACGGTGTTCGTTTTTGTCATAACTTATATTAATGTACGCCTATCTTGATTATCAAGGGACCATATTTTGCATGCAAAGAATAAAGTGCACATCCATGTAATCAAGTGAAAGTAGTTGATATTTTATTCCAGATTTATATATAATTACATTATCTGCATATCATCAGAATAACATTCCACTGTAACCACTGTAATTCCTAAGATGTTTGTCACTATAAGAAAATGTGTTTAGACTAATAGGCCCCTTTTACCAAGAGAACCCAAGTCCTAAAATATGAAACACAATAAACACAACAGAGGCAAAACTAAAGATGTAGGAATTTAAACTCACAATATTAAGAAGGCTGGAATTTTGCCTATATACACAGAGTATAGTGAATTAATTCAAACATTATATACTGAATACAGTTTAATAAAAAAAACACACACGATAATAATTACATTATGTATGCAGCTAAATGTTAGGTCGGGCGGTAATTGTTTATATATTCCGTTGTACTTGGAGATATACAGGCTCATAAATAAGTGTCTTGCCATGTGTAGCCTTTTTGTGTACATGCGTCTTTTTATGAAACGTTTTTCCGTCGATCTATTATCGTAACTATGTTAACGAAATCTATATTTCTAACAATCATTTGCACTCAATCGATGAAATTATTGTTACTTAGAAGATCGATATGTTTATATCAATATTTCCCACGATGTTTGTCAAAACGGCATTAATATCCTACGACTCCTAAGTATACTAAACATTTCCCCAAAGGTGCACTAATTAAAATGACGAGGCAAATCGCTCAACTTTAGAATATTAATAATTAAACTGGAACGACTGTTATAAAAATTGAGCGTTTTATACTGCAATAGGCTTAGCGGCTGACCCAAGCGTCATACAGTTATATTATAGAGATCAGTGAATATGATTGGCAACTGGTGTAATCGTAACATACATTATGATTGACGCCAACGTAGGTTACAGTATATCTTTGGCGGGATAAAATAAAACTAAACATGTTGACTTATAGTGTCTATTGGTTCTGTGTATAAAATTAAACACATGGACGTAGCATCAGTTGCTGCAAAACATTATTATTATTATTATTATTGCTTTGTTGTTGTTGCTGCTGCTGCTGCTGCTGCTGCTGCTGCTGCTGCTGCTGCTGCTGCTGCTGCTGCTGCTGCTGCTGCTGCTGCTGCTGCTGTTTAATTGTTTAATTGTTTTGTTAACATAGTGTTCTCCATATTCGCTAGGTGGTAGGCATTTTTGTTTTGGCTCATGCGAGCTTAGTAGAAAAGGCAAATTTAGCAAGTATATTATTGTCAATATTAAATTATAACCTAAATAAACCAGCCTAAAGTTTTGTTTTGAGCACAAAAACAGCCTTATCCAAGGCTAGCGTAGCAATCAAATTAAGACTAAATTATGTGACGGCGCCGCACAAACAGCTGGTAAAAGCCACCAGGCATTTAATATGCGGCAGTTGCAGCAACTGGGTGGAATTCGTCAAGTCCGTGTGTGAGAAGACCTGGGCTGAGATTCAGGCGGATAGTTACAATTGATTGCAGGGGATGTGCGAAAATGAAGGAACTAGAGGTGGAGTTGGAACAGCTGAGACTGCTCGTTGTGGCAATGGTTGGAAGGGAACAGGTGGGTTGTGCCAGTGTAACAGATGGGAGAACAGTAGATTACAATGTGGGGGAAGACGATGAGAGAAATGTAACGGAGAGCTCATTTCAGCTAGGAAGAGGCTGAAAGGAGTTAAGGTGACACGTCGTAGGGAGACAGAACGCAAGGAGATACAACGTAAGGAGACGGGACATAAGGAGACAGGACGAAAGGAGACGGGAAGGAAAGAAACGGGAGGGAAGACAAGTGGAGCGAATGAGAGGGGAGTGGATGAGATAGGAGCGACGGAAACTTGAGGGAAGGAGACGAGAGTGACGGTGATGATAGTGAGGGAGACGGGAGGGAGATGAGATGGAAGGTGTCAATAAGGAAGTTAGCCAGGAGACGTGAGGGAAAGGTGATATGTTGAAGGGTGAGAGAGAGACTGATAACAGTATGTCAGGAGACAAAGCTGCAGGACAGAATGTGACGGAAAGGATGCATCGAAAGAGTTATTCTTAGTTAATGATAGAGGGGGTGAGGAAGTAAGCGAGGGTGATTGTTGGGGACTCCTTAGGTAGGAAGACCGATAGAGTCTTAAGCAAGGGAGATAACGTGATGGTTTGCTTGCCAGGGGCCAAAATAGAAGCGACAACTGAGAGGGCAGGAAACATCATATATTCGGGCAAGGGTGGATCTATTTTAATACACGTCGGGAGTAATAACGCAAAGAGGGATGGTACATCTGTCACAGTTAGGAAATACAGGCATTTAGTCGGAACACTAAAGCAGACGCGGATGAACTTAGCATGTGTAGCATAACACATATTTTTTGGTAGTAAACATTGTTTAAACTTGAAGCGCAAGGGACTTACTTAGAGGTACGTCAAGCAGGATAAGAGACTACTAGTACACACAATCCAGTAACACAATATCTGGAAAACGTACCTGAAGTTGTAAATGCGTGTGTTAAAATGCACGGAGCAGAGTAAATAAGAAAACGAATTAAATATTATGGTAGAAGATACTGACCATCAAATAAATGGAATTACCGAATCATGGGCCAAAATATACATAACAGATGCTGAATAAGACTGGCAAGGGTGTGATTTTATATGATAAAGAAAATATCAAGGCTTATGAAATAAATTTAGAAAGGGAATCATATTGCGAAGAAGCTGTTTGGTGCGAAACAGTTTAAGGACATTCAACATTAACTACTGGATTAGTTTACCGAAAATAAATGAAGAGGATTACACAAAAATACAACACTGTATAAATGAAGTATGCAAAGGATAATGTGTCATAATGGAAGAGTTTAACCATTCAGTGGAAATGTCTTGAGAGCACAGTGGGTGGCGACCACTAATTTATATTTCAAATTTATAATAACTTCGTTTTTTAGTACGTGTTAGAACCAACCAGGGGAGATAATATATTAGACATAGTGTTTTCATCGAAATAAGATTTAGTGGACAGTGTAAACATGTATGAACCACTGGGAAACAGTGACCATTATCAAATTAATTTTGACATCAATATAATATAAGAAACTAACAATAAAAACGTACAGAAGAAACTTCCATAAAGGTAGCTATAAAAATACTAGAACATTCTCAGCAAATCTATATTGGAATAACATGCTGATCGGTAAGACCGCAATTTAATGATGGAACATTAGAAAATGTGAAATTGAGAGTATCATTGATAAATGTGTTCCCTTGAAAAAAACAAGGAACACGGTATAAAGAGAAACACTTTTAAAAAGAAGGTATTAGAGAAAGAGTATTCAAGCAAATTATGTGGTGGGTTTATAGGCGTACCAGAAATGATGAATACTATGCAAATTAAAAAGACGCATTTAATACAACTATGACTGAAATGTGATAATATAAAAGAAGCTAAGAGTAAACACTAGCATGTAGCATAAAAATTACAGCAAGAGCTTTTATACAAATGTAAGGAGTAAACAAAACGTACAAGAAAAGGTCGGACCTCTAGAAGACAGTGCTGGAAATATAATAGCACAAGGGATTATAATAGCGGAATACTCAAAAATGTTTACTTAAGTCCAGTGTTTACCAGATTGGATATCAGTTCATTACCAGTTCCATACGCAACATTTTAGAAGGCTACATCTGACTATCTAGATCAGTTAATTATAACACCAGAATTGGTAGCTAAGAAAATAAAGGCAATGAAGGATAACAAATCACAGGGAGTGGAAGACATTCCTCCAAACATATTAATAGAAGCAGTAGAACAAATCAATATACCACTTGCAAGAGTGTTCAACTTGTCATTAAAAGAGGGAGTTGTTCCTTTGGAATGGAAAGAGCAATGAAGAGAGAAATAAGTGAGATAATTACAGACCAGTGAGTTTTAAGTCAGTTAGTTGTACATTATTAGACATGTTAATTAAATACCATATGGTGGACTTAGTTGTTAGGCATAAATTATTAAATTCATCTCAACATGGATTCCTAAAAGAGAGGTCGTGCTTGACAATATATTATGTTTTAGTTTTGAAGAAATCACTACGTGGATAGATGAGTGATAGCCACTAAATTTGCCATCCAAGCCAAAGGCCCAGATAGCAAGTGGACAAGGAAACCATTGCATTATCGAGAGTCCATTAGCGTTCGTCTAAGTGTAACCCGCCCTCCTGAAATATATGTACAACTTGTTTTTAAACATATTCACGTTGCTAGCATTTATGCAACCCGTAGATAATTTGTTCCATTCATTTATTGTTCTCTGTGAAAATTAGTAGTTCCTGATATTCAATCTAAACGGATCCTTTACTAACTTTACTTCATGTCCTCTGTTTCTGCTATCTTTCGTAGGATAGAAAATAATTGTTGTATTAATATTTCCATATCCATTCAATATCTTAAAAAAACTTCAATCTGATCTCCTCTTAACATCCTTGTCTCTAGAGTTGTTAAACCATACTCGTTCAGTGTTCTTCATAACTACGGTCTCTCAGTTCTGGAATAATTTTAGTTGCTCTTCTCTGTATGCCTTCAAGCGTATCTATATTCTTCTTACGATATGCTCTCCACGCTTGTATACAGTATTATAGATGAGGTCTAACTATTGTTTTATACATAGGTATCATTAGTTTTTTTTTATTTTGTAAGTTATGTTCCTCCTAATCAACCCAAGAATTTGATTACCCTTTAAAGCTGCAATGCCACACTGCTCTGAAACTTCCTTATCAGCACTTCTTGTAACCCCTAAGTCATTTTCTTTTAAGAGTAATAAAATTAATAATACTGATCCTAGACAATGAATAACATCAACATATTCTTGAAGGCGTTGGGGTGGTTCGCATGTATTGTTTTGTTGGTAGCGTTCACTGGCACTGATTGTGTTGCACTACTCTGTACATTAGCTTTATTTTTGGTCGAAATGTTCGAAGGTCCCGGATCATCGGCCTGTGCAGCGACATCTATTGTTGAATCTATTACATGTGAAGTTCCCGGTTTTGAAGATCGCGTCACATTTTGCATTCCGACTTGATTATGGGAGGCTCGAACTTTTTTCAGCATAGCAGCCGCCATTAGAGTGTAGCAAATGATCATTGTAATTGCACAAAAAACATATACGAGCGAAACTGATATTCTAAAAAGCAGGCCATGCCAAATACCCCTCGCCACCATCGATAATGTTGTGAATAACGTTGCAGCCACAACCATGAGAATTATGTACTTCTTCGCTCGCCGTTTGTCCATGCTGAACGTGTGTGGGCGTTTAACAGCAATAAGACGCTCGATCGACACAAACACCAGAAGAAACATAGAAAATGTCCTTGATGCATCGAATACATAGCAATATATCAATATTGCCACTATACCAGTGGACAATAAAATACACGGGGAAAAGCAGACCACTAAATCGGCGAGGGCCAGCGCAAATATATATACTCTCGTCGATGTTGTCATCTTCCGGACATAAACCGCAAATACAAGCACATTTCCCGGCAAACCTAGCGCAAAGAGAACAATCGTAGCAATTTTAGACCATTCGTCACGAGGTATGATATTGTTCATCGCCAAGCTGTCGTTTAAGACATGTTGCTGCATCACAATTGAATCATTGGTCATGTTGAATGTATTAAATAATTCCATAATGAAGGCTTGTTCGCTGTTAGTTAGTCATAAGTACTGGTGTCGACACCTATCACAAGAAAAACAGTGCACAACATTTAGAACAAGCATTAACACGAACTATCAACATTACTGAAATTGAATAATTATTAGCTTCGCTATGCTTTCTTAGTTTCCAATACACAGTTACATTAAGTTAAAGGCATGCGCTCACAAACACGTAAGACGTGTCATCAAACGCTTTGTAGACAATGCAAAGCATATGCGTTAACTGGTACAGCGCTGACATCTATGGTAAATGGACATTATGCGAAAATCTCACATGAATTTACATTTCACAATAAGATATGGCAAAATACTTACTCGATTCGCCTTCCATGTGATTATATGCCATTATTGGTTGATTTTTTTATCAATCCTCTAGAACACAGCTTAACATCCGCACAGTCCGTCATAGCATGGTGATACTGCAAACCTGATACTCAGCCGATAATACATAGTTTTATTATCTGTGGATCTGCAGCGATAATAACGTTCGTTATAAACATTGACGCCATGAAATCATCATTATTACAGCAATGCACGATCGTAACATTGAATGGTTGCCATTTATTTCTCCACGGAATGAATGACGACATAATAAAGTCTACAAAAAATTGCCCTTGGCGCTTCTGAGTCATAATGTTAAATTATATAATGGTGAAATCGTACGACGGACGTACGACAGGTAATGTTGTACTTTAAATGAGACAGACGACATAATTATGTATCCACAACAACGACAACAACGCAGCTATTAAAATAATTAATGTTTCAGCAAACAAAAACATCGTTCCAACAATAACGCTTACTGATATTAAACAAATGATTAGATTCGGAAGAAATAGTAAAACTATTGAATCCCATTATTATTTGAGACGCCAACAACTAAAGGTAGTGAATTATGTCAAATACATTGAACTTATAATTAACAGTGACTTCTCATGGATTACACACATTATATTAAACACACCAAAGGCCGATCGCACACTAGGATTCATCAAAAGTAATATTCACATAAATCCTCACGTCTCAAGAAACAGTCATGTTATGGCCTTGTAAGCCCACAGGTCGAGATGGAACAGAGGAGATCAATAAGGTGAGTTTTGGGCCGGTACCACAACACGTCGAGTGTGACACCTTGAATGTGCAACACCGTAATGGCGTCGTTTCAACTCCAGATTAATACTAATGTATAAGCTAGTCAACAACAAGATATCTGCTAGTCTTATTGTGAAATTTTTTTGCATTTAGTGAAAACATTTAGTGGGATCCGGTTTGAGTTCAGGTATATAATGTTAACGCACTTCACACAAGATGTAAGCATATATCAGCCAACTATTTCCTCAACATAATTTATTCAAGCATGAACACTGTCATTATGTGTACCAAATTTCATAAAAATCAGAGTAAGTAATACGCAACTGCAACACCCTACGTCGATCGCTCTCATTATCGCCCATCAGCCACCATGCTGCAGAGAAACGACGCAGACTTGAAAACTGACATCGCTGATATCAAGTCATCTCTGCAGTTTCTACGTAAATCGGTTGATGTACTGAAACAGAGTAACACAACAAACGAAAAGAAAATAAACGACTCTCTAAAATCGATCCATGCGAAAGGTGAACGAAATGAACAACTGCAACACCGTATGAACGATCTTGAGCAGCATTCTCGGAAACGAAATGTGATTGTTTCTGGCCTGAACATGCATAGTTTTTCAGATACAGCCACTCGTTCCAGATCTGCGAGAAAATCCGTGTATGACGCAGATAGAATCAGTGAGTCTGCAGCTATGAGGAAAAACTTTGTCAAATTCGTGCAAGAGAACATGCCTCTGGTTGAGATCGAAATCACAGCCATACACGACCTGTTCGCCTCGAATTTCAAAGTATCGCAAGACGATGAGAACGACTTCACTCGCTCCAACTTCCGTGACGGTTACACCCTCTTCGGTTTCGACCTCACTCCGGGCTTCCACATGGTACAAAAAAGGTAAACTGCGCATATGAAATTAATTTCTGCACGACACTCGTGCAGATCGTGAACGTCGTCATGTACGATGAATTCGAGGTGGTGTTGGAAATCGGCAAAAGCAGGAACGTCATCTACGGATACTGATGAACACTGAACAGATCGCGCGACTACTGGCGACGAACGTGGAAATCATCAACGACGTTGTTCCAAAGGACGGGATGCCGATGACTACAGACGCTTATCCTATCGTTTTCGTGTGCAACACTCACGACGACGATAGACCCGGTTAACATCGGAGCGCTCTGTACGCGGGCGATAATAGAAGCGGCGAATACTTATGTTCGTACGGACTACCGACATTTAACCTAATTAATTAGATTTTTTATGTAAATAATATCATTTGTTGTCCAAATTCATTTGAAATTTTACCTTATTAAATTGAACTTTGGCCTACATGGTTTGACTTATGATTTATCTAAGTTGACCTCCAACTGAGCGGATATGACGTCACACCGGAAAATAAGTGCATGCCAGGAGGAACCAGAAGTAACGCAGTGTTGACTTATTGAATAATTGTATGGCGCTTACAAAATGGTGTTCATAAATGTGGGATTACACAAATGTAGCTGGGACTTCTGTTTTTTTACATATATACTCATTATGTATTACATGTACGTGTATGTCTCAATAGCAAACAAAACAACAACAACAACACATATTATACACTTATTTGACCCTATATTATATAATAAAAGGCTAAATAGAAACAATCAAGCTAAAGTGCCATTATGTAATCTTCTTCTGTTTCATTAATTTGCCTACATAGATAATACGAATATTGTTTATGCAATCTGCAAATCATTGAACATCATATCATAATATCATTGTGTCACCAAACCACAACATTTATGTTGTATGCACGTCAATTTAGGTAACAAGCGGACAATTTAACACGTGTCTGGCGGTAGAACTGTCGCACGTCTTCTCGGAACTGCCCATTGGCGACGCCGTAGATGAACGGATTGATGACAGAGTTTGCTAGCAATGACCGACTCGCTAAGGTCGAGATGCAAACGCCGATTTGCATCAACCATATCGGCACCCAACAAATTATAAACACTATCGTGATAATGAGTAACATCATCACATTTTTGAAAGATTTGGCTTGGTCCGTAATTATTTTGTTAGTAGCGGTCACTGATACTGATTGCGTTGCACTATTCTGCACATTACCTTTAACTTTCGTGGAAAATTTCGAAGGTCCCGGATCATTGGCCTGGGCAACACAATCTATTGTTGAGTTTATGTTAAGTGAAGTACCGGGCTTTGAAGTTCGCGTCACGCTTAGAACACCGACTTGGTTCTTAGAGGCTCGAACTTTTTTCAGCAGAGCAGCCGCCATTAGAATGTAGCAAGTGATCATTATAAATACACAAGAAATAGACACGATCAAGACTAAACTTATAACAAACCGGTTATACCTCGTCAACGTCGCCACAGTCGTCAATGTTATGAATATCGTTGCAGCAACACCGATTATAATTATATACTTCTTCGCTCGCTGTGGATCCATGCTGAACGTGTGTGGACGTTTAACAGCAACAAGACGCTCGATCGACACAAACACCAGAAGAAACATAGCAAATGTCATTGATGTATTGAGTATATAGGAAAATAACAACTTTGCCACGACTTCAGTAACAGAGGTGGACAAGAAAAGACACGGGCAAACGCAGACCACTAAATCGGCGACGGCCAGCGCAAACATATACACTCTCGTCGATGTTATCATCTTCTGGACATAAACCGCAAATACAAACACATTTCCCGGCAACCCTAGCGCACACAGAAGAACTGTAGCAATGTTAGACGAATCGCCTCGGGGTGTTATATTGTTCGTTGTCAAAGAAAAACTGTCGTTTAAGACTTGTTGCGGCGTCACGCCTGAATCATTGGTCATGTTGAATGTTTTAAATTATTCCATAATGAAGGCTTGTTCGCAGCCAATCAGTCATAAGTATTGATGTCGGCATCTATCACAAGGAAAAGAAAAGTGCACAACATTTAGACAATTTATTAATAAGAACAATTAACTGCATTGAAAACAAATGTGACCCGCTTCAGCAAAATCAGGAATAAAAAAAATTGAGCCTAGCTATTCCACTTGCAAGTATGCGAAAGGGTGAATTTGGCTGCATTGGCTGATTTTCGGGAGATGATGTTTTTAATTAGTTTAACAATCCTAGATTGCTGTCACGATATTATAAGATCATACAATGATTGATAATTTAGAAAAAAATTTAGCTATAAATATCTTAATGAAGAAAGACAAAGGAAGTTTAAGTCGGAGACTAAGCGTACACCAAACTACATTATTCACTGAATACAAATTATATAATCATGTGATACGAATCGATATGGCTGATTGGATCATTTAGAAACGCGCATGCGCAATCGCTCTGAACATTGCACTGCGATCTGTACCCACTCTCGAAGCAAAGTTTGTTTTGGTTTAGTTCGATGCACGGAAATGTTTTTATCTAATCTATTATTTAGTTGCTGTTGACTGGGAATTTTAGCCGAGTCAGATAGCGACATTGAAATGAACTTCATTGCTGAGGGCTAAAGTAACGAGGCAGGCAGTTGATACTGACAGTTTCGAGCGAGTGCGCGGACGGCGTGGAGGCAACGTCGCTGATAATGCCATGGCTTGCGAACTTTCACAGCTATCGAAATGGAATTACATCGAACTATCCGTGTTGGTTTGTACTACAACACTGCAACATTTATTCGACTTCATACGATGCGCCTTTGCTATTGAAATATATGAATATACTTTAGTAAACTTCAAAGCTGTTATTCTCATAATATTTTTCGTCAAATGACAAGGGACACATTTTTTAACGAAAACTATACAAATACAACTAATAGAGCTTGTTAGTTGTATTTGGAGTATTTTATTGTCTTTTACGTGACACCTTTATCTCAACATGTAATTTTCCAACTTATTTCTGATTTAGCTGGAGAAGGTCACACATAGTTACTTGCAATGCTCTCTTAGTTTCCAATACATATTTACTTCGTTGAACGGCCTGCGACACCAACATATATTATGTATCATCAAACTCATGGAAGATCGTGTAAACTATACACATTACCTAGTGCAGTACTCTCATCCATAGTATATGGACATTTTGCGAAAATATCACATGAATTGGACATTTCACAATATGTTATGGCAAAATACTTACTTGATTCGCGTTCCGTGTGACTAGATGCGATCGTTGGTGAAATGTTGTGCCATTCTTCTAGAACACCGCTAGACCTCCACACAGTCTGCCATGACATGGCGATACTGCAAACGTGCGACTGGGCTGATAATAAAGAGTAATTACATACGTTAACCAATCATAGTTGCCACAAAATGGACGAGCCTTGCATGAAAGGGTTGCCATTAATATTGCCACTGAATGAATGACGACATAAAAAAGGTTACCTGCAGAAGCGCGTGGCGCCTCTGACGCATAATAATATAATATAATGGTGACTTCATGAGCCAGAGCAGAAGGATGTACGACATATACTGTGATATAAACGAGACAGTCGACCCAATTATGTATCCACAACAACGGACATAACGCAATCATTTAAAGAATGGCTGAATCAACATAATATGTCGTAACAAAAAAACCCTTACTGATATTAAGGAAATAATTAGATTCGGAAGAAACATTACATTTATTTAATCCAATGATTCGTTGAACAAGCAAACAACTAGAGGTATGGAATAATACATGTGACTTAAAATTAACAGTGACTTATCATGGAATACACATACTTGATGCGTCACATTAAAGGCCTATCGCACACTAGGATTCAACAAAAATAATCGTCACACAAATCCCCACAACGTCTCAAGAAACTGGCATATTATGTCACAGTAAGTCCACATGTCGATGTTTTACAGAGGAGACCAGCAAGGTGAATTCTGGACAGGTACCACAACACTTCTTGTGTGACAACTCGAATGTGCCACACCGCAAATGTGTCGTTTCAACACCACATGTATATTAGTGTATAAGATAATCAACAACATTGTATATACGAATGTATTGCTATACTTCTCTCCAGTGATTCGCACTTCCAGACATTCGTACCCATTTATCTATTTTCAAACACGTGCTAAACAAATTCATTCAGAATGTTATACCTTTTTAGTGCTTAAGTAAAGTGGAATTATCTTCCCACATGGCATTTGGAAGAATGAAGAAAAGAAAGAAACGCATCACAATGCTAGCAACATAACACAAAAATCGGCTGATCTGACATTTGAATAACTTCGAACGCGACTGAGGATGAGTTTGCGCTGATACGCGATTGTTTTAACGCACTTATTGTATCGTGTTGTATTGTATTCAGTTCCAACAGGACCAAATACCCAGCAACAGGACTGGTAACAAAATATAAGAACAATACGTATAGATAATAACAAAAACAGTAAGAACAATCGATATAACAAGGGTATACAACCACACAATACCGACATTACTAACATAGCAAGCTAAGACATTAGCATTATACATATAAATGTTTATGAATTACATATCTGAAGTTATTGGCTCCTACACGTATATCACAAGTGGGTTCCGTTAAATACAATGAGTTGAAAGTAGTCATTCATCTATTTAAAACTAAGTATTTCCTAATGTTGATTATGCTATTGGAAATTCTAAAAGGAGTGTAGAAAAAGTTCATTATCGTAGCATATAGCACATGATACAAAACCCGATATTTTGAGTTGGTAACTCCGTCAACCCGTTGGATCGTTAGATATGCGCAATCACAACATTTCCTTTGGGCTTCGCCCCGTGATAACAGCTTTATATTATCAAGATGACTGCTGCACCAGCTCGTCCATAATGTTTCCACTGGAGGTTTTAATTGCATTAAATTGTGGGTATTGTTTGTACTGAACATGTGTCTACAAAAACATTAACGTTACCGTTTGCGTAAAACATATTACGCTACTCAAGGTTGCAATGACGTAACGAGTCGTAAACAACAATGATGTTGCGCAACCAATAGCTATGCCACTCCACCAGACATTCGTATCACATTCCTTAAAAGTGACGCCATTCAGCAAACCTCCACTGCGACAATTTTATTATAAAATGTGAAGGCATAAAGAAATGTTTGCCTGCGAAACGTCATTGTTGATTAAGAGTTTTCATTGCAGCGGACAACTAAGAAATGCAATATAGTTTCAACTAAAATTGATAATTACCTTGGCAAAACTTAGTAGCTTACCAAATAAAATAACGATGTGCAACATATTCATATCAAATGTAAGTTGTGACAGTGCTGCAGTGGCTAGTGGCGCCAATGGTGGGAAGTTTATATTGGCTTTGCCTCATTCGAGTCAATAACATTTATGATACTGCGTCGTAATCCGGCATGCACTGAATGCAAAGCAAAACTAATTTGTGACTTATCCAATGTACTATGCAATTCAATTGACATATCCTATTCAGTTGTGCAGAGCCTGTCCTGGTGCTAGCACTGTCTTAGAACTTAGTTAAGCCATTTTCCGTTTTTGGAAGTGCCAACCGGGGCTGCAGTTTAGACAATTTGTACCTGCCGCCCACAGGTGCAGTTTAGTTTAACTTAAAAATATTAAACGAGGTTTACCAATTTACCCGC
>BSQZ01000003.1:4685000-4737500 GCA_033239005.1 Lamellibrachia satsuma
AAAAGTTATTCTTAGCATTATCGATGACGTCATTCATAGATTCACTGCACACGCACACCGCACGCATGTGTGTACACATACACACACGCCCACCTCGTGTTTGGCCATGTCTCCTCGCGAAAGAATGAAAATACTATATGAATATTTGGCGCTCCAGGCAGCACGTGTTGGGCGCAGTTGCTGGATCTACGCTTGGATTGCGCCGTGCAATCCTCATATATATATATACTCGAAGATCTGCAGATTGCGCAGATCCAACAAATGCGTCAAACAAACGCCAAAAATACTGCTTGTGCACATTTACCCCATACGGTAATTTTTTTTTAATTGGCGTTATACCTGCCGTCGCTAGTCGGGTTTAATGATGAACATTTCGAAGTAACCGTGTTTGAAGTTTCTATTTTCCTGACTCGTGCCTACAATTATTGGCAATATCACCGACAAACCGATCAGGTCAATCCGTGCCTCCATGAGTGTATTAACTAAATTCTTGCACGTACCCACGACGACCAACGTTCCCTCCTCTGCATTGTTCGCTCTCATATGCGCAAGACCATCCTCTCTCGTTCCACCACCCATGACCTGTCCTACCCTTTCTTCTACAACCTATATTTTCCCCCTGGTATATATATATATATATATATATATATATATACCAGGAAAAAAATATATATATATACATATATATATATATATATATATATATATATATATATATATATATATATATATATATATATATATATATATATATATATAGTGATTTCATTACGATGTTTTCACTTTTCCAAATGATCAACCAACTCATGTCAAGGGTTTACTTATACATGCGACTGATCAACATGTAGCGACAAATCATCAATGTATTATACATGTCGGTTCCGATGATCACGCGAACATTTGGGCAAAGGCTATTTCGTTTGTTTGATGCCGATGCGACGTTTTCCATGATCATAACTAACTGGAACAGCCCATGTCTTTCAAATACACTATAGTACAGTACAATATAATACAATACAGTATAGTGAAATACAGTACCGTATTTTACAAAGCCGTGCAACACAGTAAATACATCACAATATAACACAATGCAGAACTAAACAGAACAATACAATACAATTCAACGCATACAATGTGTTGCAATTCAGTGCTGCGCAGTGCAATAAAGAAAATGTAAGTAGTGCCAAACCATCAGGAACCCGAGCTTAACATCGGGAAAAATCTAGATATTGAAAATTTCCAGTCGGTTAACAATTTTACATATTCAGTAATGATGGATAATAAATCATCTGTATTCATATTTATAGAGTCATATTATATGGTCCCTGTTCGTTTTACCTTTTCATTGTGCTCACGTCGAGTTGTCCGGAGTTGCACAGCCGAAAAGGAAGCCACTGCAACTGCGCATGTCAAGCAACCTTGTCAAGTGTTCGTTGGGAAATTACAATGGTAAAGGCAACGCCCCAAAAATCATATACAGCTGCTGGGTTCACTAAGCGTTCGGTGGACGTATGACTTAAAGCACAATGGTAGAGCACGAACACACGAACAGTTACTAATCATTTTCCGTACGATTGTTAAGATTTTCGCAATTTTTACGTCAAACATTCACGTGCCTGGCGAAATGTGTATTTGCTTTACTGCACGAAGCATCATTGCGGGCCCCGGGCACGCCTACTATATTGCAGCCCTACACACGGGATGATACGAGAGAACACACTTACTGAATCACAAACTACTAATATAAAAATTATAGATTAGCCGAATTACCCGGCGTTGCGCGGAATTAAAGGGAGCCACTACAAGATCTGTGATTCCTTGCACTTCCAAGTGAAATTTCGGTAGGGCCATGCCGTGGCAATGACAACTTCGTGCCTCACAATTCATAATCATGTATAACTGCCCGTGTCATGAAGCGTTCAAGAATAAAAACAACTCAAGATTGTCGTTCAAATGAACTCCAAATGGCAAGTTGAAAAGGAAGACACTGGTTTATCGAGAGTCCAATTATTTGTTTAATCCGTATGGTACTATGATTATAATGTCATTCGTTAATTGTACTTTGAAACTCGTTGTTCATGAGCGATACAAATGTTCACCCTCTCAACTATTAAACCATAAACGTGGCCAATTAACAGTGCATTTGTACAACTCCGAAGCAGTTTCAGTTTGCCACACCAAAACGCTTGGGATAAATTATATAACATAAAACATGTTCACCCCTCAAATGCCTTTAAATACATATGTAAGCCTGCCTTAATATTTGGACATGTTTCATTGCACTTGAAAGTCCAATGTAAACAAAGATCTAAATTCACATTGCCCGTGACAAAATACTTATATTATTCATCATAACTTAAACATGTAAGTTAATATTTAACTAATCAGGATCATCAGCAGATAGTTAACTAATAACTATTTACTCTAACAATCGATTACGTATTCTCCTTTTTATCGTGGTTTTTAAGAAAGCGACAACAATATTGAACACACCAACAACTGAAAAAGATGTGCAAGTTGGCGAAATGCATCTGCTGAATTTGTCTTTGTTCAGAACTGTTTGAATGCTATTATCTGAAAATTTTGCTTTAAAAAAGTTTTCCAACTGCTAGCATTGGTGCAGTCAGTAGAGACTGTGCAATCAATTTATATTAATCAGTGAAAACGGAGAATAATTATCACTAATAATTAAATACGTGTCTGAATCAAATCACATTTACAAATATTGCTCGTCTTTTATGAGCGTTGTCAATATTCACCCTTTAAATTGTTATATCACATAATTCGCAGCAATCGCAAAAAATACGCTTAGCGTTGATAACACCTGTGCATACTGCTGTTCTGAGTTATGTAATATGTACGTCAAACGTCCACATAGATTATTTTATAATATCCCTCTGGGAAATATTATTTATTTCATGTACGGAACACCACTATGGACTAACAATCAATATAGGAATGCCTAAAAAAATCATCCCAATACATAAGACAAGACCCTGACAGAGATACGAGTGATCAGACATATCTAGACATAATATAATTGATATAATATAAGTGCGCATTTGGCCAATATTATTGGATGGCATCAATCATAGCGAATGTAATTTTCGTAAAGAGATATTCTAGAAGAATAAAATGGAATTCAACCAGTCGTTGCACCTAGTCGCACGGAAAGCGAGTCGAGTAAGTATTTTGCTTTAGCTGCATGTTCTCTTGTGATCTGTACAATTCGTGTAAATGCTTAGCCTAATGTCTACACACCATGGATGGAAGCGCAACACCATATATTGCGTAGGCCTTACACGGTCTACTATTCCTTTGGAGATGAAATCTACTTGTTGGTGATCGCATGCCATTAAACGAATATGTAATGGTAAACTAATTAAACTAATTAAATTAATGGAAACTAAGAATAAGTATTAGATCACGCAAATAATCTCAAATTAGCTCTAGAAATCGCACAGGGGGAACTTAAATAATGTTTCAAGTTGTCTTCCATGCCAGGGTTTTTACGTGAACTTCACATATTAAAACCAGACTGGATGACACTTTCCTTTGTGATGTTTTTCCGAGTAGTTAGCTATTTTGTAAAATACATCAATCTAAAATTCGCATAGCTACATAGCAAAATGTGTTAACGCTGTTCTAAATGCTGCGCACTTTTCTAGTCCTCGTGGCAGATTTCGATATCATACATAAGACTGACTAGCTGCGAACCAGCCTTCATTATGGTATATAATAATACATTTAATATGACAAATGATTCAAGTGTGACGCCGCAACATATATACAGAACAGTGTCGGTTGTGGTTATTTTTATAAGGAATAACTGGTTTGTTAGAATCGAACTGTTGGAGAGTGGATCTACAATTTGTTTCTAACGATCAATTATGAATAAACAGAACACTGAATTTCACTCACAGCCGTGAAATGTTTTCTTTCTTAGTGAGGTCACTTGGTGAAATTGAGTATATTAGGAGAATGTGTTAGTGTTGTTTAATCTTAGTTTTTATTTGTACGTCGTAGGAAAGATTACTAACTGTAAAATGCCTACTTAGGTAATTTTTCGTTGTAATTCCACATGTATTCGCATTACGTACAAAACGTTGATTAATTACATGCAAGACCGACATTTGGAAAAGGTGTTGTCTTAATTATGTATACATGTTGATATGTTGTGTATCTTGCTTATACGCATTTGTATTTGATGAATACAATAATGCCGTCGTGCTGTCTTAATGTCAATGAGTGTTTCTAATGTTGGCTGACTCATATTAAGATAGTGTTGCATGCAACAACTTCTATTGACGCATAACGATCAGCACATTATATGTGTAGAAAACAAAACAACATTTCGTCCTCCTGTTTCAATTTGTTCATTCTCATTAGCTGCCAACAGTACAAATCCAACTGTTTACAACAGAAACTGCTTATAATTTAGGAGATGCTTAACTCTTTTTGTTTTGATGCACAGTCGAGCTTGCTTCTCCAGGGGATTTTAGCGCAATATAAGTGTTTTATATTGTATAATTGTATTGTGTTTATTGTCGAGCAAATGCAAAGTAAAACAGTTACATTGTGTATTGTAGTATTTTTTTATTGCTAGAGTCTGAAAATACGAATTGATTAATAATACCACCTTCTTATTTATATTTCCAATCAAACATTTCGCATTCTACAAAATGTAGACAGGAACAGCGTGCAACCAACGTTCTCTCTAAGTCAACGTCATTTATATGTAAATATGTTAAATAATAGTATGCGGGCTAGCAAGATGTTGCGTTTTGCTTGTTGTTGAATTTAATCAACTGTTCATCTATAAATATTTGTTTGTAATATATGTGACAGTTACATTGTTCAAATATGTGCATACGCGATGAGTGCTAAGCATTTGAATCGTACGGTTCTTTCAAAATGGTATTGTCGAACATTCGAGCAAAAATATCAATGTAACGTATAAATACATAAATAATAAAAACATAAATCCGCTCCATTGTCTTCATTCAGGCATTTCAAAGCAAAAATATTCACACATTTTAGGCACTCCGCCTTCTTGACATGTTGCGTCTTATATACAAATATACATTGATATGGCTGAACATTTAAATTAGTCATGTTTCAGTTATTACTTCTAATCTACTTGAAGTGTTTTAACGCATATGTTAGGGTATCTGTGTAAAGAAATGTGTAACCTACGCTCCGTTTTCCAGAGCACGACTGTCTTGGCTACTTCGTCATAGTGCATCACATGACCTAACAGAGGAAGACGCCGTTATCTCACGATGGAGTTGATCGGTGGTAGGGAGACACCGTACAATCCTTGGTTGGCCATGAGATTGCGCAATGACACGTTAAGCTTTTTTTTCGTAGCATTCTTCCGTAGGTGCCATCCAGTGCATATATAATTATCTGTATGCTACTGATCGGAGATCGTGTGAAGTTGTATATAATTAACTTGTTTCCTTTAGTCACCTACCGATTGAAATGGTGGCGAGAAAGAGACGTTCTAATGGCGCAGAATAGCGATATATGGCTAATCTAAAGATAATAAATGTATTACTTTCCAACTGATTAACAGATCAACGAAATTTTATCATATCTGGTATCGTTGCAAAAACTAATTGTCTACTTATATTGTTTGCCATTGTTTTAGAATCTAATTAAGGTGAATAACGAATAATCTCAGATAGAGTCGAGGTTGTGGTTTTGTGTTGGTGACAACATAGGGCCAGGTAAACATATTTACTTTCACACCTTCGAATAATAGAGGGAGCTAAAAGAATGTGTAAAGTGTTTTTTGTTATAAAGCTGGTAGTATATGCATTTCCATGTATGACATCGAAATGTGTATATTGTATAGATTCATATGACATACATTTTGTGTAGGGTATCATGTAATTTTAATTGTTTATACTAGGGTGTTTAATGCAAACATTGCATAACTATGCACAAGTGAACTTGTAATTTGTATAGGCAACCAAGCCTTTCTGTGACCTTCGGGTTCTTGTGTGCACTAACATGTTTGGTTAATCAGTTGTGAGAAGACGGCTGCGATTGGTGATAGTGGAAGTATAAAATAGTTACGGGCGTTGAAACAGCAGAAGAACTCCAGCCATGTGACAATCTGGTTGCAAATATCATCTAAGAACGTACGGGGTTCCTTTCGGAATAACTCTACTCGCCCAGCGGTTAGCGGATGTTGGATGATCCGACGAACCGGCGGCACAGAGTCGCTGAGCCATAGAAGCTAACTTCCGCCGCCGCCCACCCTCGCTACCAACTTGCCGCCGACTGCCGCCGACAGTCGCAATGGCAGCTGCCACACAAGAAAGCACTCGCTGAGAACGCCATATGCGAGACAGCAAGTTAACGTTCGACACGCGTAATGGAACATTTTCATATTGCCGAAGGAAATGCATGCATATACTCTCATTACATGCTGGGTAATACAGTGTTAAATTTCTTCTGTAATGCTTAACATTGCACGACCAAGTTGGCTAGTTGTGGCACGGAACCATAGCAGATAACCCACAACAAAACGAATTAAACATTATGGTAGAAGATGTTGACCCTCACATAATTGGTATAACTGAATCATGGGCCAACATAGATATAACATATGCTGAATTAGGACTGACAAGATACGTAATGTTTAGGAAAGATCGAATAGGAAGAAGGGGCGGGAGAGTTATTTTATATGTTAAAGAATCTATTCAGGATTATGAAATATAACTACAAGGGGAAGCAGATTGCTATGAAGCTGTTTGGTGCAAAATTGTTTTAGGAAATTCAAAATTAACAATTGGATTTGTTTACCGAAGTCCAAACATAAACGAAGAGGACAACACAAAAATAAAAAACGGTGTAAAGGAAGTTAGTAAAGGGGAATATATAATAATGGGATTTAACCATGGACACATACAATGGAATTCTCTAGAGAGCACAGGGATTGAGGACAAACAATTTGTATTTTTAATCCAGGATAGCTTTCTTACTCAGCACATGCTAGAACCAACCAGGGGAGAAAATGTATTATATATATAGTTTTGTCATCACAAAAAGAATTAGTGGACAATGAAAAAATAAACCATTGGGTAAAAGTGACTATAATCAAATACATTTTGACATCAATGTAAAATCAGAAAGTAAAATAAGAAAACGTACAAGAGAAACTTCCACAAAGGTAACTACAAAGATATGAGAAAATACTTAGCAAAGCTAGATTGGAATAACATGCTGATGAATAAGACCGCAATTGGATGTTGGAATATTTTAAAATATGAAATTGAGAGTATCATCGATAAATTTGTTCCCTTCCAAAAACAAGGAAAACGGTGTAGAACGAAACACTTGTTAAAAGAAGCTATTAGAAGAATAGTCTTAAAACAGGCGTACCAGAAAGGAAAAAGACCATGCAAATTACAAAGAGGCACTTAATGCATATACAACTGAAATCAGACAATGTAAAAGAAGCTATGAGACAAAACTAGCATGTAACATAAAACATTACAGCAAGAGTTGTTATGCACATGTCAGGAGTAAACAAAACGTACAAGACAATGTTGGACCTCTAGAAGACAGTGCTGGAAATATAATATCACAGGGGTTTTTAATGGCGGAAGACCTAAATGATTACTTCAGTTCAGTGTTTACCAGAGAAGATATTAGTTCATTACCAGTTGCTGATGTTAAATTTCAGGAGGCTAAATCTGACTATTTAGGTCCGTTAGTTGTAACTCCAGAATTGGTAGCTAAGGAAATAAAGGCAATGAAGAAGAAAGCAAATCACCGGGAGTGGATGAAATTCCTCTAAAATTACTAATGTAAACAGTGGAACAAATCAGTGTACCACTTGCAAGAGTATTCAACTTGTCATTAAAAGAGGGAGTTGTTCCGTTTGAATGGAAAGAAGCAAACATCATACCATTATTTGAAAAGGGTTCGAGAAATAAGTCAGATAATTACAGTCCAGTGAGTTTAACGTTAGTGATTTGTGAATTATTAGAAAGGTTAATTAAAGACCATATGGTGGACTTCCTCGTTAAGCATAAATTATTAAATTCATCTCAACATGGATTCCTTAAAGCGAGGTTATGCTTAACAAATATGTTATGTTTTTTGGAAGAAATCACTAAGTGGATAGACGTGGGATCGCCAGTAGATATTATCTACTTAGATTTTCAGAAAGCTTTTGACAAAGTGCCACATCAAAGATTACTACGTAATTTAAAAAACCATGGTATCGGGGATAGCATAACTGACTGGATACAAGAATGTATGACTGACAGAAGACAACGAGTTGTAGTAGATGGAGAAGTTTCAAATTGGAAATCGGTTTTGAGTGGGGTACCTCAAGGATCAGTATTAGGCCCTATATTATTCTTAATTTATATCAATGACTAGGACGACAGTATAACAAGTAACGTACTGAAATTTGCGGATGACACAAAACTGGTTAGAAAGGTTAATACTGATGGTGATAAACAACATTTACAAAACGATCTAGATAGATTAGTGAAATATTCTGAGAAATGGCAGATGTTGTTAAATTTTGGGAAATGTAAATGCCTACATACAGGACATGGGAACTTGAATGTAAACTATAAAATGGGAGATACTGTTCTGGGTACTACTGTAAAAGAAAATGACTTAGGAGTTACAATAAGCTCTGATATGAAAGTTTCGGACAGTGTGGTATTGCAGCTTCAAAGGGTAATCAAATTATTGGATTTACTAGACGAAACATAACATACAAGGAAAAACAGTTAATTATACCTCTTTATAAAGCAATAGTTAGACCTCATTTAGAATACTGTATAAAAGCATGGAGACCATATCGAAAGAAGGATATATATATATATATATATATATATATATATATATATATATATATATATATATATATATATATATATATATATATATACGCTTGAATGCATACAAAGGAGAGCAACTAAAATGATTCCAGAACAGAGAGACCTTAGTTATGAAGAACGCCTGAATGTGGTTTAACAACTCTAGAGACAAGGAGGTTAAGAGGAGATCAGATTGAAGTGTTACGATATTGAATGGATATGAAAATATTGATAGAAATATGTTTTTCTCACTCAAGAAGGATAGCAGGACTAGAGGACATGAGGTAAAATTAGTAAAGGATCAATGTAGATTGGACATCAGGAAGCACTTGTTCTCACAGAGGACAATAAATGAATGGAACAAATTGTCTACAGATTGTGTAACTGCTAGCAGCGTGAATATGTTTAAAAACAAGGTTGACACATATCTCAGGAGGGCAGGTTATAAGTAAACATTGTTGGACTCTCGATAATCCAATGGCTTCCTTGTCCACTTTCCATCTGGGCCTTTGGCTTGGATGGCAAATCTTGTTAAATCTTGTTAAACACCACAATCTTGTCGATTTGCGCTTAACTAATATTGTTGCTTGATTTTATGGATTGCATTTTACTTAACTATGTTACAAAAGAATAAGTATATGAATCCGTTTTGCACACTCATTCCAGTTAGTTAAACTAACACAGAAATATTTAGCTGTCATGGAAGTCTCACATATGTTAGTGAATATTTCCATAGCACAATATTTGGCACTGAACGAATCATTCTCGATTACAAAACAATTGTTAGTATGATAACATGAATGCATATTTATGTTGTTCAGGCGCCAAGTAAATAAAAACAGGAAAACATCAGTCTACTTTACATCCATTCCATAGTATTAATATGTTAACATGTCCAAGACTACTAAATACAAAATGTTCCAATTTGCATCATAAAATATAATCTGCCATTATGTGTTCTCTCTCTCCGACTGAACGATTTATTGCCAACGTCCAACATGGCTGGCATTGGACTACTCTATTATCGATGGAAGACAAATTACATTACGATTTGCCTTAACATATACATAAAGCACTTCTAAATAGATCAGAAGTAAGAATTGTAAAACGAATAATTGAAATATTCAGTCATGTCAATATCTATTTGTATGTTAGTTAGAATATGCCAAAAAGGCATAAATGAGTGAAGTATGTTATTTCTTTCGGAAACGAACCTAACATAATATTAAATTAGCCTAAAATGAGTGAACTATATTAACTTTGCTTCGAAAGGCCACCGCCTACGGGTCAGGAAGAATCTAAGTAAACCTACGTAAGATATTACCGCTGCAATGTTCGGTAATGCAACCTTGTGAGTAGTGTACCATTCAACTGCGTAGCATTAATCGTGTATACACACATTTGAACAATGTCACTTTTACATATATAACAACCATATAGTTTTATTTATGGATCACCATTTTATTAACTTCCACAACATAACAAACACAATCATGCTAACCCGCAAATTATTACGTTATTAATTGTACTATTATTATGAAATTGACTTAGAGAGAATAGTTCTTTGGTTGCTGTTCTTGTTTAGATAACACATTTTGTAGAATGCGAATTGTGATTGGACATGTCAATAAGAATACTAACCAAATCATATTTTCACGCTAGAACAATCAATAAAACGTGGCACTTTCACACAGTAACTATTTTGGTTTGTACTTGCTAGAATAAAATATATAATTGATAAGCAGTTTTAATTGTAAACAGTTGGTTTGGTACACTTGGTAACTACCGAGGAGAAGCAAGCTTAGCAGGTGGGTTATTAGTTTACGGCGCAATGTTGTCATATATTCTTCACACGTAAATGGTTAGTATGACGTCTACGTCATTAGCCGTTGTCACATGCAACAACATATTAATATGATTCACATAACATTAAACACACTCAATGACATTAAGACAACACGACAACATTGTTATATTCGATAAGCGCCAAAGCGTAACATTTATACAATATATGCAACATATAATTAACATGTTTAATATATAAATAATTCATACTCCTTTTCCAAATGTACGGGTTGCATGTATATAATATACTTTTTGTACAATATGAATAAATGTGGGGATCACAAAGAAAGATATGCTAACTAAGCAGTTTGCAGTTGTTTATTTTGTTTAAAATGTACACAAGAAAGCTAACATTAAACAATGCATGCACATATTCCTAAAATATCATCAATTTCATCAAGTGATCTAACTAACAACGAAAACGTTTCGCAAATACGCTATGAGTGAACTTGAGAGTTCTGCTTGATTTGTGCGCATGAAGGGATTTTATCGTTTTTAACACGCCCAAGCGACAGTTCGATCGTGCAATAGACACATAGTGGTAACAAGCAGACAGTTTGTGACACGTGTGTGCAGGTAGCACTGTCGCACGTCTTCCAGGTACAGCGCACTGGCCACGCCGTCCGTAGATGATTGGATTTGCAAACACAGTTTAGAATAAATCATCGCCTCACTTCTTCCAAAATGTTTGTTTCTATGCTCAGTGGTAGCAAGCGGACAGTTTGACGCGTGTATGGCGGTAGAACTGTCGCACGTCTTCCCGGAACTGTGCACTGGCGACACTGTAGATAAACGGATTGACGAGAGAGTTTGCTATCATTGATCGTCTCACTGCCTCCGATATGTAAACGTCCATTTGCATCAACCATATCGGCACCCAGGAAGCTATGAAAACTATCGTGATAATGAATAACATCATCACATTTTTTAAAGCTTTGGCCTGGTTCGTTGTTATATTGCTGGTAGCGATCGCTGCCACTGATTTCGTTGCACCGTGGTGCACATTTTCTTTAACCATCGTCGAAATATTTGAAGGTCCTGGATCATTGGAACAGGCAGTGTCTACAGCTGCGATAACTGTACGTGAAGTTCCCTGTTGTGAAGATCGCGTCACACTAAACACTCCGACTTGTTTCCGAGAGGCTCGGACTTTCTTCAACAAAGCAGCCGCCATTAACGTATAGCAAGTGATCATTATAGATGTACAAGAAACAGATACGCACGAGGCTGATATTCTAACAAACCTGTCATACCTCATCAACGTCGCCATAGTTGTTAGAGTTGTAAATATCGTTGCAGCCACAGCGATGATAATTATATACTTTTTCGCTCGCTGTGGATCCATGCTGAACGTATGTGGGCGTTTAACAGCAACAAGACGCTCGATCGACACAAACACCAGAAGAAACATAGAAAATGACATCGATGTATTGATAACAGAGGAAAATGCCAACATTGTCACGAGGTCAGTAGTGCCAACTGACAAGAAAAGAACAACGCAAAAACAGGCCAATGAATCGGCGACGGCCAGTGAAAACATGTATACTCTAATCGACGTTGTCATATGTCGGACATAAACCGTAACAACAAGCACATTTCCCGGCATCCCTAGCGCACACAAAAGAATTGTAGCAATGTTAGACGAATCACCTCTGGGTATTATATTGTTCGTCGTTATATTGTTCGTGGCTTGAGACATGTTGCGGCGTCACACTTGAATCATTGGTTTTGTTGAATGTATCAAATCATTCCCTAATGAATGCTTGTTCGCAGTCAGTCAGTCGTAAGTATTGATGTCGGCGTCTATCACAAGGAACAAAAAATATATTAACAAAAACAATCAAATCTATCAAATGTGACCCGCTCCAGCTTAAGCAGGAATAATTCGGAGACGCTGAGCCTGGCTATTCCACTTCAAAGGGTGCGAAGGGGTGAACTTGGCTGCCAATTTTCAGGCGATCAAGTTTTTAGCTACCATGACAATCCTGGATTGCTGTCACGATATTATAAGGTCATACAATGATTGATAATTTAGAACAAAGTTTGAGCTATGAATATGTTAATGAACAAAGACAAAGGAAATTTCTATCATATCAGATGTGTGGTATCCAGTGCGCATCAGGCCCACCTCTGCCATATAGACGGGATTCCTCCAAAATTACTAATGGAAACAGTAGAACAAATCAGTATACCACTTGCAAGAGTATTCAACTTGTCATTAAAAGAGGGAGTTGTTCCGTTTGAATGGAAAGAAGCAAACATCATACCATTATTTAAAAAGGGTTCGAGAAATAAGTCAGAGAATTACAGACCAGTGAGTTTAACGTCAGTGATTTGTAAATTATTAGAAAGGTTAATTAAAGACCATATGGTGGACTTCCTCATTAAGCATAAATTATTAAATTCATCTCAACATGGATTCCTTAAAGCGAGGTCATGCTTAACAAATATGTTATGTTTTTTTGGAAGAAATCACTAAGCGGATAGACGTGGGATCGCCAGTAGATATTATCTACTTAGATTTTCAGAAAGCTTTTGACAAAGTGCCACATCATAGATTACTACTTAAATTAAAAGCCCATGGTATCGGGGATAGCATAACTGACAACGAGTTGTAGTAGATGGAGAAGTTTCAAATTGGAAATCGATTTTGAGTGGGGTACCTCAAGGATCAGTATTAGGACCTATATTATTCTTAATTTATATCAATGACTTGGACGACAGTATAACAAGTAACGTACTGAAATTTGCGGATGACACAAAACTGTTTAGAAAGGTTAATACTGATGGTGATAAACAACATTTACAAAACGATCTAGACAGATTAGTGAAATGGTCTGAGAAATGGCAGATGTTGTTCAATTTTGGGAAATGTAAATGCCTACATACAGGACATGGGAACTTGAATGTAAACTAGAAAATGGGAGATACTGTTTTGGGTACTACTGTAAAAGAAAAAGACTTATGAGTTACAATAAGCTCTGATATGAAAGTTTCAGAGCAGTGTGGTATTGCAGCTTCAAAGGGTATTCAAATTCTTGGATTAATTAGAAGAAACATAACATACAAGGGATAAAAGTTAATTATACCTCTTTATAAAGCAATAGTTAGACCTCATTTAGAATACTGTATACAAGCATGAAGACCATATCGTAAGAAGGATATAGATACGCTTGAACGCATACAAAGGAGAGCAACTAAAATGATTCCAGAACTGAGAGACCTTAGTTATGAAGAACGCCTGAAAGAATGTGGTTTAACAACTCTAGAAACAAGGAGGTTAAGAGGGGATCAGATTGAAATTTTTAAGATATTGAATGGGTATGAAAATATTGATAGAAATATGTTTTTCTCACTCAAGAAGGATAGCAGAACTAGAGGACATGAGGTAAAATTAGTAAAGGATCAATGTAGATTGGACATCAGGAAGCACTCGTTCTCACAGAGGACAATAAATGAATGGAACAAATTGTCTACAGATTGTGTGACTGCTAGCAGCGTGAATATGTTTAAAAACAAGGTTGACACATATCTCAGGAGGGCGGGCTATAAGTAGATGAACATTGTTGGACTCTCGATAAGCCAATGGCTTCCTTGTCCACTTGCCATCTGGGCCTTTGGCTTGGATGGCAAATCTTGTTAAATATTGGTATTGTTGGAAAGCTGATCTATTATGGGATGCATTAATCAGCCACACATGTTGCTATATAAATATTCAGAGATGTTTAAAGAGACCAAGCGTAAACACAACCACACTATTCAATGAATAAAAACGATGATGTAATCATGTGATACGAATCGCATTTTTTTTTTATCAAAGGATAACTCAGCAACTAATAGAGCTTGGTAGTTGTATTTGGAATATTTGGTTCCAATTGTCTTTTACGTGATACCTTTATCTCAAAATGTAACTTTTCGACTTATTCCCGATTTTGCTGAAGAAGGTCACAAATAGTTATTTGCAATGCTTTCTTTGTTTCCAATATATATTTGCTTCGTTGAACGGCCTGCGATACCGACATATAGTAATTATCATCAAATCCATGCAGACCGTATAAAATATAGACATTACCTAGTGGAGTGCTCTCATCCATGGTATTTGGACTTTAGACAAAAATATCATATGATTTGTACATTTCACAATGTGCTATGGTAAAATACTTACTTGATTCGCCTTCCGTGTGACTAGATGCGATTGTTGGTTAAATGTTGTCATTCTTCTAGAACACCGCTAAACCTCCACACAGTCTGCCATGACATGGCGATACTGCAAACGTGCGACTGAACCGATAATAAACAATAATTACACACGTTATCCAATCATAGTTGCCATAAAATGCACGAGCCTTGCATGAAAGTGTTGCCGTTAATATTGCCACTGAATGAATGATGACATAATAAAGGCTACTTTAAATAACGCGTGGCGCCTCTGACGCATAATAATATAATATAATTGTGACTTCGTGAGCCAGAGCGGAAGGATGTACGACATATACTGTGATATAAACTAGACAGTCGACACAATTATGTATTATGTAAACGCTTACTGATAATAAGGAAATTATTAGATTCGGAATAAACATTAAACGTATTGAGTTCCATTATTCGTTGAAAAAGCAAACAGTATTTAATAGTACATGTGACTTAAATTAACAGTGACTTATCATGGAATACACATATTAGGTGCATCACACTCAAGGCCAATCGCACACTAGGATTCATCAAAAGTAATATGTTCACAAATCCCCACAACGTCTCAAGAAACTGGCATATTACGTCACAGTAAACCCACATGTCGATGTTTTACAGAGGAGACCATCAAGGTGAGTTCTGGACCGGTGCCACAACACTTCTAATGTGACAACTCGAACGTGCAACACCGCAAACATGTCGTTTCAACACCACATTAAAATTAATGTATAAGCTAATCAACAACATTGCATATACGAAAGTATTGCTATACTTATCTCGAGTGACCCGCTCATCCAGACATACATACCCATTTATCTATTTTAAAACCTGTGCTAAGCAAATTCATTCAGGATGTTATTAATTTTTAGAGCTAAGTTAAAGTGGAATTATCTTCCCACATGGCATTTGGAAGAAAGAAGAAAAGAAAGAACAGCATCACAACGCTAGCAACATAACACAAATATCTGCTGGTCTGACGTTTGAATAAGCGAAGGACCGCGATTGAGGATGAGTTGGCGCAGATACGCGATTTTAACGCACGTATTGTATTGTGTTGTATTTTATTCAGTTCCAACAGGTCCGAAGACCCAGTAACAGGACTGGTAACAAAATATAAGAAAAATACGTATAAGTAATAAGAAAACAGTAACAACAATGGTTACAAAAAGGGTACAAAACCACGCAATACAGACATTACTAACATAGCAAGCAAAGGCATTAGCACTATAAATATATATTTTAATGTTTTTGAATTACATATGTGAAGTTATTGGCTGCTTTAAATATATCACACATAGGTTCAATTAAATATAACATCTCGAAAGACATTTATATTGGATATGTCCTACCAGATAGGACGAATATAGATGAGAGTGCTCACATTCATGTAGAAAGATCAGATTTGCAACTTGCCTGCGATGTTGAATGGAAGGTAGTCTAAAATGACGGCAAAGCGCAGGATAATTGTCAGTGGAGTACTGTATTTTTGATTTGTAACATAGATACTTAATGAATATTTTAAGTCGTTCGATTTTGTCGATAAAAGTATGTTGCCACTTATTCCAAATAACACTGCAATACTCCAACTGCCTTCTGACTAGAGATATATACAAGGATCGCAAAGTTTGTATAAGAGTAAATGTTGTGCAAACGCACTTAATAAAACCATACATTTTAACAGATTTAGAGGCATTACGAATAATGTGATCGTTAAAATTCAAATTAATATTCAGTGTGACTCCGAGATCTTTGAGGACGGTGACCCTGGGAGGAGACTGGCTTAATAATGACAGACGATAAAAATGGGCAATGACTGGTTGTGTTTTATGAACATTATGTACTGTGTGTGAGGTGTGAGGCAAGGCGGTCCCCATGCATGTAGGGCAAGGCGGTCCCCATGCATGTAGGGCAAGGAGGTCCCCATGCATGTAGGGCAAGGCGGTCCCCATGCATGTAGGGCAAGGCGGTCCCCATTCATGTAGGCCATGGCGGTCCCCATGCATGTAGGCCATGGCGGTGCCCATGCATATAGGTCATGGCGGTCTCCATGCATGTAGGGCAAGGCGGTCCCAATGCATGTAGGTCATGGCGGTCCCCATGCATATATTGCAAGGCGGTCCCCATGCATGTAGGTCATGGCGGTCCCCATGCATGTAGGGCAAGGCGGTCCCCATGCATGTAGGGCAAGGCGGCCCCCATACATGTAGGCCATGACATGCATGTAGATCATGGCGGTCCCCATGCATGTAGGGCAAGGCGGTCCCCATTCATGTAGGCCATGGCGGTCCCCATGCATGTAGGGCAAGGCGGTGCCCATGCATGTAGGTCATGGCGGTCCCCATGCATGTAGGGCAAGGCGATCCCCATGAATGTAGGGCAAGGCTGTCCCCATGCATGCAGGGCAAGGCGGTCCCCATACATGTAGGGCAAGGCGGTCCCAATGCATGTACGGCAATGCGGTCCCCTTGCATGTAGGGCAAGCGGTCCTTATTTCTTATCCCACACGCACATGGTGACAATATTTCATTTCAAATATATTAAACTTGCCCAATTGTATGTAATACATTTAATATAATACGAACGTTGTATAATTTAAATTATGTTGTACTTATGATGAAATATTACTATGCAATATTATACTATGTATGTATTCTAATATATTATAATGTCAACTCCAATTTAAATTTAACAACTGTAACATTGCAATGTATTTATATCATACTATATATATATATATATATATATATATATATATATATATTATTTTTATTATTATTATTATTGCAGGCAATTGTTCATTCATATGAGCGAAAACGACGAGGTAGTGGATTGTTGAGAGTACTGCTCAAGGATTGGGGTAAGATTTTGTGTTGGTAATGTTACTATTATGTTATGTAATTCAGCTAGTTTATATGTTTGCAGAATATAGTTTGTCAATTACATGAACATATTAAAATATGCTAACATAGTTGATGTTGTACAATTTGAAAGGTTTCTTTATGTGGACCGCGCTGCCCCAGGTTACCCTACGTAGAGCACCAGTGAACGTTGACTGAGGTCGTGTACGACGTTTCGCTCTATGGCACATGGAGGGATTGTAATTATGTGACATTGTTGAAAAATCGTCTGGTGTTTACACAATGGTGTTCATTAATGTAGGATTTCACAAAGCTAAATGGCTTTATGTTTTTCTACACATATACACATGTGCATTAAATGTTCGTGTATGTCTCAACAACAACAACACTAATAATAACAACGACAACACATAGTCTACACTTGTATAGTCTTAATTTCCAATAACCTATCAACATTGAACAATTTCTCTAGACAATTAATGAATCATTGATCATCATATTATTATATTATTGTGTAACCAAACCACAACATTAATCGGCCAGTTTATGCATTTCATAAGTTCGGGAAGACGATGTCGGTAATTCGATTGCACGCACCATGAAATATGTACCATTGGAACGAGCGGACAATTATACTCGTGCCTGGTGGTAGACCTGTCTTACGTCATGCACACTGGCGACGCCGTAGATGAACGGATTGACGATATAGTTTGTTACTATTGGTCGTCTAATTGCAGTCAGTACGCACACGCCCATGTAAGTCAAACAGACCGGCACCCAGCAGGCAGTGAAGACGATTGTGATACTGAATAACATCAATACATTTTTGAAGGCGTTGGTTTGGATCACGTGTATTATTTTTTTGGTAGTGGTCACTGGCACTGGTGTCCTTGTACTACTCTGCATATTTGCTTCATCTTTCGTCGAAATGTACCAAGGTCCCGGATCTTTGGCACGGGCATCGTGAACTATTGTTGAAACTATTATATATGAAGTTCCCGGTTTTGAAGGTCGCGTCAAGCTTTGCATTGTAGCAAGTGATCATTATACTTGCACAGGAAACATATACGAACGAGTCTGATATTCTAACAAGCGGGTCATTCCTCATAAACCTCGCCATATCTGAAAATATTGTGAATGTCGTTACAGCTACATCAGTGATAATTATTTACTTCGTGGATCCATGCTGAACGCATGTGTGCGCTTAACAGCAGTAAAAAGCTCGAAAGAAAATGTCTTTGATGCATCGATTATACAGGAAAGTGCCAACCTTGCCACGGTACCAGTAACACATTCGGAGAAGAGAAAACACGGGTAAACGCAGACCACTAAAGCAGCGACCGCCAGAGCAAACATATACACTATACAATACACACTCGTCGATGTTATCGACGTCGACGCAAATATATGCACATTTCCCTAGCACAAACAATATAATTGTAGTAATATCAGACGATTCGCTTCGGCGTATTATATTGTTCGTCATCAAAGCCAAGCTATCGTTGATGATATGTTGCGGCATCACACTTGAATCAGTGGTCATGATGTATGTATTAAATTATTTCATAATAAAGTCCTGTTCGCAGACAGTCAGTCATATGTATTGACGTCGGCATCTATCACAAGGAAAATAAATTAATAAAACAAATGGTTATTTGCTTCACTTTGCTTTATTAGTTCCCAATGCATATTTGCATTCGTTGACCGGCCTGTGCTCACGAACACTTAGTGTTTATTATCAAACACAAAGCAGACAATGTAGAGCATACACATCACCTTGTGTAGCGCCGTTATTGATGGTGTCATTATGCGAAACAACTCACATGAATTGTACATTTCGCAACATGCTATGCAAAATATTTACTCGATTCGCATTCCATGTGACCAGATGCTATTGTTGGTTGAATTGTGTGTCATTATTCTAAAAAAACTCCTAAACCTCCACACAGACCGTCACAACATGGTAATACTGCAAACGTGCAATTGAGCCGATAATATACAGTTTTATTATCCGTGGATCTGAATCGGTAATTACATTCGTTACTAACATTGACGCCATAAAATCATCATTATTACAACCATGCACGGACACGGCATTCAATGGTTGTAATTTATTTTGTTAATGAATCAATAATGACATAATAAAGGCTACCTAAAGTAGCCCCTGGCGCCTCTGACGCATTATATAACATAATATAGTGTCGAATTGATGTGCCAGAGTCGACGGATGTAAGACTTAGTATTTTTTTAATGAGGCAGTCGACACAATGATGAATCCACAACAACGACAAGAACGCAATATTTAAATAATTGCTGTTTCAGCAAAATAATTCATATTTCCAACTTTAACGCTTACTCGTGTTAAACAACTCACCAGATTCGGAAGTAATATTAAACCTATTAATTTCCATGATCCTTAGAGAAACCAACAACTAGAATTAGTGAATAATGTCAAATACATTGGACTTGTAATTGACAATCATTATGGAATACACGAGTTGGATACGTCACACCCAAGGTCACTCGCACACTATGGTTCGTCAAAAGTAATATTCACTGGTGAAAATGGTACAGAAAAGGTCAATAACACTAGTGTGACAACTTGAATGTGCACCGCAAAGGTGTCGTTTCAACTCCATGTTAATATTAATGTATAAGATAATCAACAACATTGCTCTCTGCGAGTCGTACTGCGAAATATACGTGAACACTGTACCCAAGGAGCTAATCACATGTAACACGTAACATTAACAATTTTAATTATAATAGATTCCAGCACTTGGTAACGTTCTATTAACTGCCTAATCTGTATAGTGTGGTTACTACAACTGTATGGTGTTTCGAAGTCTCATTCAACTTGTCAGCATTTTAGAGAATAGTATCGACAAATCGACTGAGGGTGGTGACTGCCAAGGTGCATGTCGTTCTCAGTGGTTCTATTATGTCCCCAGTGGTAATGCCGACATTAACGTGACCATCCGAGTCATGAGTCCCAAATGTTGAGAGCCAGGTTTTTATACCAAACATACCCAAACCCAGTCCAGGTTTTGAACTAGTTTCTCTCATGTAAAGCGGATGCGCTATGGCTTTTCGTTTGTTTGATGTTGATGCCACAATAAAACACAACAGTACAATACAATACAGTACAATTCAGTATAATACATTACAATACAGAACAATACAGTACGATACATAGCTAAACAGTACAATACAGTAAAACACTCAACGTTACAATGCAGTACATTGCATTACATTAATGTTATGTACAGTACAACACAGTACAGTAGATATATGTGATAGTGCAATAAAAAACATTTATATAGTGCCAAACCACCAGGAACCCAATATTAACATCATGCAAAACCAAGGCAATTTCCAGTTGGCTAACAATGTCAAGTCTTCAACCATAATGTAAGACACATTATGTCCAAATATAACATGACCAACCATGAACTGTTGCATATGCTTATGAGTGCTATTAAGCATAAATGTAGAGAAATGTGGAATATCAATGTCAATGCCACATACTATGACAATGCAAACATGATTTGTGAATTGGTTGAAATGAAAGATTGTAACAATGACGATGTCTTAAATAAGGAAGAATGTAATGCTGTGATGTCATATCTCAGCACAATATAATTTGTTTTCTAGCTGCTATTTATAACTTTCAATTTGTTTAAATATGTACACGCTTTGTGGATCTTGAGACCGAATAAAGTTGATAATACTAATAATGGATAATCAATAATCTCTAACGCGTTTGGACATCGATTTAAACTCCTAGAATCATCATATTTCCGCTGCTCGTGTTACCTCTTTATTTTGCACTAGCCGAATTGCCCGGCATTGTTCGACAGAAAGGGCAGCAACACCTACACATGTCAAGCAACCTTGTCAAGTTTAGGTAGGGAAGTTCCAAAGGTAATGCCAACTGTTGCCGACCCCGGGCGTGCGACCACAGCAGAAGAGGCAACGTATACAACGCACGACCGCGACTCGACGGGTCAGGGAAGCAAAGAGTCGTCGTAAAGGACAGAGCGGTGAAATGTCGATCATGGTTTTCGTGAATAGAAAATATTGCGAAGGCGCGAAGAGCGAACTGAATCTCTTCGGCATGAGGCCGACTCAGATCAGCATCGACGTCGGACAATGGGTGCAACATCAACCAATGACCTCCCTCTATTCGTGCGGTCCCTTCGAATATTGCTACCCACGCGCTTACCAGGATATGGCCTACACGTTCCTGTTCGTGCGAGCGAAGGTGACCAAAGGCAACGAACGCACCTCGACGCGAACGAGCCGGTCGGTCTGGTGAAGAATTAATTGCATGCCATGCTCAGTCAAGTTACACGACACGCTCGTGACACCTTCGATCAATACATATATGTACCGTGCATACATTAAAACGGCGTTGGACACCGACTACGAAGCCAAAAACACGCAACTAACGAGTCAACTGTAGTACAAATACACCGACGGTCACTTGGAAGCGATGCGGGATCGCAAAGCTTACGTCGCGGATGGTCTGATGTCGAACTGATGGGGCGACTCCCCTTTGACTAATTGCTACAAGATCGTTTCCTATGCAACATGGACTGCGTCAAGATTCGTCTCGTCCGAAGGAAGGACGCGTCTGCCCTCTTGGCCGGCACCACCGCCCTCGATCACAAAATGCACATCGTCGTCGCCACGGTATTCTCAAGAAAAGCCATCCTGAATCTGACCTTTCAGACGACGCACATCAAGGCGCTCGGCAGACGTACGGCCAAGTACCCGTTGCGTCCAGTCGAATGCAAAGTGTACTCCATGTCGCAGGGAGCCTTGTCGCGCACGCACGAAAACCTGTTCCTCGCCATCCAGCCGAAACGTCTGGGGCTGTGTTGTGCTGCCATCGACAACGACGCTTTGAATGGGTCCTAAGCTAAAAACCCATTTAGTGCCAAGCACAATGACATCAACTTCCTAGTCATGTTCGTGGACGGTCAACAGGTTCCCGCCAAACCCCTCCAACCGAATTTAGCCCAGTGCCGGTACGTCGGAAGTTATGTCAACCTGTTCGCCTCGACATTCAAGGTGTCGCAGGACGACGAGAACGAGTTCACTCTCTCCGAATTCCGTGACGGGTACACCCTCTTCGGTTTCGACCTCACCCAATGCTTCAACCTGGTACAAAAAGGCAACCTGCGCGTCGAAATTAATTTCGGCACGGAACTCGATCAAACCATCGACATCATCGTGTACGGTGAATTCGAGGCGGTGCAGGACATCGGCAGAAGAAAGAACGTCATCTGCGATTACTGATCAGCACCGAACAGACCACGCGACTCCTAGAGACGAACGTGGAAATCGTCAACGACGTTGTTCCAAAGAACGGGCTGCAGACGACTATAGACGCTTATCCGATCGCTTTCGTGTGCAACACGATACTCTGTTAACATCGGACCGCTCTGTACGTGGCCGATGATAGAACCGGCGAATACTTATTTTCGTACGGACTACAGACCTTTGACCTAATGAATGCAATTTTTGACATATTGATTTAATTAATTTGATATTTACCTAATTAATTTGAAATTTTGCTTACGTGGTTTGACCTATAACATATATATGTTGACCTCCAACTGACCGGATATTACGTCACACCGGAAACAAAGCGCATGCCGGAGGAACCGGAAGTACCGCAATATTTAATTATTTAATAATGGTATGGCGTTTACACAAAGGTAGCTGGGGTTTATGTTTTCCTAGACATGTAATCGTATGTATTACGTGTACAGGAAAGTCTCAACAGCAATACAAACAACAGCAACACATATTAGACACTTATCTGATCAAAACATTGTTTAATAAAACTCTAAGGAGAAACAATCAAGTTAAATACCGCTACGCAATCTTTTTATTTTCTTCTTGCCTACATAGAAAATTAAATACTTATGTATGTAGTTAGCAAATCACGTTACCTTATTATTGTGTCATCAAACCACAACATTAATCGGCCGTTTTAAGCACGTCAATTGTAACAAGCGGACAGTTTGATACGTGTCTGGCGGTAGAACTGTCGCACGTCTTCCCGGAACTGCGCACTGGCGACGCCGTAGATGAACGGATTGACGACAGAGATTGCTAGCATTGATTGTTTCAGAGCCGTCGAAATGTAAATGCCCATGTGCGTCAACCATGCCGGCAACCAGCAAGCTATGAAAACTATCGTGATAATGAGTAACATCGTCACATTTTTTAAAGCTTTGGATTGGTTCGTTATTATATTACTAGTAGTGGTCACTGGCACTGATTTCGAAGAAGGTCCCGGATCATTGGCCTGGGCAGCGTCGTCTACTGTTGAGATTACTTTATGTGAAGTTCCGGGTTTTAATGTTTGCGTCACGCTTAAGACACCGACCCGATTATGTGAAGTTCGGACTTTTTTCAACAGAGCAGCCGCCATTAGAGTGTAGCAACTTATCATTATAAATGCACAAGAAATAGACACGAACGATGCTGAAATTATAACAAGCCGGTTATACCTCATTAACCTCGCCACAGTCAACGTTGTCGTGAATATCGTGGCAGCCACAACGATGATAATTACATACTTCTTCGCTCGCTGGGGATCCATGCTGAACGTGTGTGGACGTTTAACAGCAATAAGACGATCGATCGACACAAAAACCAGAAGAAACATAGAAAATGTAATTGATGTATTGACTATATAGGAAATTGACAACGTTGCCACGACGCCAGTAACAAGGGTGGAAAAGTAAAGACACGAAGAAAGGCAGACCACTAAGTCAGCGACGGCCAGCGCAAATATATACACTCTCGTCGATGTTATCATCTTCCGGACATAAACCGCAAATACAAGCATATTTCCCGGCAACCCTAGCGCGCACAGAAGAATTGTACCAATGTTAGACGAATCGTATCGGGGCATAGTATTGTTCGTCGCCAAAGCCAAGCTGTCGTTGAAGACATGTCGCGGCGTCACACTTGAATCCGTGGTCATGTTGAATGTATTATACGATTCCATAATGAAGGCTTCTTCGCAGCCAGTCAGTCATAAGCATTGATGTCGACACCTACCACCAAAAAAAAAAACAATTGCACAATATTTAGAATATAAAAGTATTACCAAGAACAACCAATTGTTTTTAAAGCAAATGTGACCCGCTCCAGCAAAATCAGGAATAAGGCGGAAACACTGAGCCTGGCTATTCCATTTCAAAGTGTGCGAAGGGATGAATTTGGGTGCGATGGTCGAATTTCAGGTGTTGATGTTTTAAATTAGCGTAACAATCCTGGATTGCTGACATGATATTATTAGGTCATACAACTATTGATAACTTTGAACGATTATGATGTTTCGTAGAGCTATGAATATTTTAATGAACAGAAACAAAGTTAACTTCGCTCAATGCAGATGTATCGTATCCACTGCACAACATGCCTGCCCCCGACATATAGGCATCTTTGTATTTCTGAGCTATTATGGGATGGATTAACTATAGCAAAATCAATTGCATGTTATTATGTAATCAACAACCGGAGTGAAGGAGAGGGGAGTGGGAGAGACAAGAACAAAGGAGTGGGAAGTGGGGGAGTCAGGAAGGAAGGGGTCAGGACAGAATGTGATGGAAGGGATCGAACGGATGAGTTATTCTGCAGCAGTGATAGAGGGGGTGAGGAAGAGAGCGAGGGTGTGTGTGGGGGATTCCATAGTTAGGAAGACCGACAGAGTCTTAAACAAGGGAGATGATGTGGTGGTCTCCTTGCCTGGAGCCAAAATAGAGGCAATAACTGAGAGGGTAAAAAACATCGTAGGTTCGGGTAAGGGTGGATCTATTTTAGTACACGTAGGGACAAATAACGTAGAGAGGGAGGGTACAACTGCCATAGTTAGGAAATATAGGCAGTTGGTCAGAACACTAAAACAGACGCGGGTTGAGCAGGTAATACTGTCAGGGACGTTACCTGTAATGGGCAGGAGGGGTCACAAATATTGAAATTGTCGGGGGATGGCAATTAACATGTTAGTCCAGGAGCTATGTAGGGAAGAGGAAGTTGGATTTGTGGATTTATGGTGAAGTTTTGTTGGGAGGCCTGATATGTACATGAAGGATGGACTTCTTCTAAGTGGAAAGGGGGCGGCAGTATTCGCGGACGAACTTTCAGCAGCAGTAGATAGTGACATGGGTATAATGACAAATATTTTTGGAAGTAAACATTGTTTAAACTAGAAGTGCAGGGGGGTTACCTAGAGGTGTCTCAAGCAGAACAAGAGGCCACTAGCACAGATAAACCAATATTAAATCATCCGATAAACATATCTGAAAAAGGTTATAGATGCGTATGTTTAAATGCAAGGAACATAGTAAATAAGAAAAACGAGTTAAACATTATGGTAGAAGATATTGACCCTCACATAATTTGTATAACTGAATCATGGGCCAACACAGATATATCAGATGCTGAATTAGGACTGACAGGATATGTAATGTTTAGAAAAGATCGAATAGGAAGAAGGGGCGGGGGAGTTATTTATATGTTAAAGAATCTATTCAGGCTTATGAAATAAAACTAGAAAGGGGAGCAGATTGCGATGAAGCTCATTGGAGCAAAATTGCTTCAAGAAATTCAAAATTAACTGTTGGATTAGTTTACCGAAGTCCAAACATAAAAGAAGAGATCAACACAAAAATAAAAAACGCTATAAAGGAAGTTAGTAAAGGGGATTGTATCATAATGGGAAATTTTAACCATGGACACATACAATGAAATTCTCTAGAGAGCACAGGGATTGAGGACCAACAATTTCTATTTTTAATCCAGGATAGCTTTCTTCCTCAGCATTTGCTAGAACCAACCAGGGGAGAAAATGTATTAGATATAGTTTTGTCATCACAAAAAGAATTAGTGGACAATGTAAAAATATTTGAACCATTGGGTAACAGTGACCATAATCAAATACATTTTGACATCAATGTAAAATCAGAAAGCAAAAATAAAAAAGCGCACAAGAGAAACTTCCACAAAGGTAACTACAAAGATATGAGAAAATACTTAGCAAAGCAAGATTGGAATAACATGCTGATGAATAAGACCGCAATTGAATGTTGTATATTATAAAATATGAAATTGAGAGTATCATCGATAAATTTGTTCCCTACCAAAAACAAGGATAATGGTGTAGAAAGAAACACTTGTCAAAAGAGGCTATTAGAAAAATAGTGTTAAAACAAACTATGTGGAGGGTTTATCGGCGTACCAGAAAGGAAGAAGACTATGCAAATTATATAGAGGCACTTAATGCAGCTACAACGGAAATCAGACAATCTAAAAGAAGCTATGAGCAAAAGCTAGCATATAACATAAAACATGACAGCAAGAGTTTTTTATGCATATGTCAGGAGTAAACAAAACGTACAAGACAAGGTTGGACCTCTAGAAGACAGTGCTGGAAATATAGTATCACAGGGGTTTTTAATGGCGGAAGACCTAAACGGTTACTTCAGTTCAGTGTTTACCAAAGAAGATATTAGTTCATTACCAGTTGCTGATGCTAAATTTCAGGAGGCTAAATCTGACAATTTAGGTCCGTTAGTTGTAACTCCAGAATTGGTAGCTAAGAAAATAAAGGCAATAAAGGATAATAAATCACCGGGAGTGGATGGGATTCCTCCAAAATTACTAATGGAAACAGTAGAACAAATCAGTATACCACTTGCAAGAGTATTCAACTTGTCATTAAAAGAGGGAGTTGTTCCGTTTGAATGGAAAGAAGCAAACATCATACCATTATTTAAAAAGGGTTCGAGAAATAAGTCAGAGATACTCGGTTAACAATACAGACCAGTGAGTTTAACGTCAGTGATTTGTAAATTATTAGAAAGGTTAATTAAAGACCATATGGTGGACTTCCTCGTTAAGCATAACTTATTAAATTCATCTCAACATGGATACCTTAAAGCGAGGTCATGCTTAACAAATATGTTATGTTTTTTTGGAAGAAATCACTAAGTAGATAGACGTGGGATCGCCAGTAGATATTATCTACTTAGATTTTCAGAAAGCTTTTGACAGAGTGCCACATCAAAGATTACTACTTAAATTAAAAGCTCATGGTATCGGGGATAGCATAACTGACTGGATGTAAGAATGGCTGACTGACAGAAGACAACGAGTTGTAGTAGATGGAGAAGTTTCAAATTGGAAATCGGTTTTGAGTTGGGTACCTCAAGGATCAGTATTAGGACCTATATTATTCTTAATATATATCAATGACTTGGACGACAGTATAACAAGTAACGTACTGAAATTTGCGGATGACACAAAACTATTTAGAAAGGTTAATACTGATGGTGATAAAAAGCATTTACAAAACGATCTAGACAGATTAGTGAAATGGTCTGAGAAATGGCAGATGCTTTTCAATGTTGGGAAATGTAAATGCCTACAAACAGGACATGGGAACTTGGATGTAAACTATAAAGTGGGATATACTGTTCTGGATACTACTGTAAAAGAAAATGACTTAGGAGTTAAAATAAGCGCTGATATGAAAGTTTCAGAGCAGTGTGGTGTTGCAGCTTCAAAGGTTAATCAAATTATTGGATTGATTAGAAGAAACATAACATACAAGGGAAAACAGTTATTTATACCTCTTTATAAAGCAATAGTTATACCTCATTTAGAATACTGTATACAAGCATGGAGACCATATCATAGGATATAGATACGCTTGAACGCATACAAAGGAGAGCAACTAAAATTATTCAGGAAATTAGAGACCTTAGTTATGAAGAACGCCTGAAAGAATGTGGTTTAACAACTCTAGAAACAAAGAGGTTAAGAGGAGATCAGATTGAAGTTTTTAAGATATTGAATGGGTATGAAAATATCGATAGAAATATGTTTTTCTTACTCAAGAAGGATAGCAGAACTAGAGGACATGAGGTAAAATTAGTAAAGGATCAATGTAGATTGGACATCAGGAAGCACTCGTTCTCACAGAGGACAATACATGAATGGAACAAATTGTCTACAGATTGTGTAACTGCTAGCAGCTTGAATATGTTTAAAAACAAGTTTGACACATATCTCAGGAGGACAGGTTATAAGTGGATGAACATTGTTGGACTCTCGATAAGGCAATGGCTTCCTTGTCCTTGTCATCTGGGCCTTTGGCTTGGATGGCAAATCTTGTTAAATCTTGTTAAAATCAGTCAGAGGGGTTTAAAACGGAGACAAAACGTAAACAAAACCACATTATTCACTGAATATTAATGAGGACTTAACATGTGACACGAATCGAAATAGCTGATTGGCTTAGCTAGAAACGCGCATGCGCAATCAATCTGAACATTGGAAAACGACCTTTACCCCCACGCGAAGCCATGTTTATTTTGTTTGAATTCGATGCACGGATATTTTTTTATATATCAAATCTACGTTTATTAATAAATTATTTAGTTGTTGTTGATTGTTATCTAAGTCGAGTCAGACGGATGAGATGGCGAAAGTGAAATGAACATAATTGATGAGGGCAAAAGTGAAGAGGAAGACGACGATCGAGCAACAATTCACACTAACAGTTTCGAGTGAGTGCGCGGACAGATTGGCGGTAAAGTCGCTGAGAATTCCATGTCTCGCGAACTTTCACAGCTATTGAAATATAATTCCACAATATCCGCATTGATTTATACTACAACATTGATGTATACTACATTGATGTATACTACAACATTAATGTATACTACAACATTGATGTATACTACATTGATTTATACTACAACATTGCTAAATTTATACTTCATACGATGTGCCTTTGTTATTAAAATATATAAATATACTTTCGTAAACTTCAAAGCTGTTTTTCTCAGAATATTTTTTTCGTCAAATAACCCGGGGCACACTACCTTTTTCAAACGATAACTCAGCAACTAATATGGCTTTGGTACTATTGGAAAGCCCTTACAAGTGTCTCTAATGTGCTAGCTTCATCTCACAATGTAATTTTCCGGCTTATTCCTGATGCCCCTGGAGCGGGTAACAAATAGTTATCTGTACGGATTTCTTAATTTCCAATACAGATTTGCTTCATTGAACCGTCTGCGTCTCATATTAGCTCGTGTAAAATATACACATTACCTAGTGCAGCGCTGTCATCCATGGTATATGGACATTATGCGAAAAATTCACATAAATTGTACATTTCACAATATGCTATGACAAAATACTTACTCGATTCTTCAAGAACGCCGCTAGACATCCGCACTGTCCACTATAACATGACGAAACTGGAAAGGCTACTGAGCCGATAATGTATAGCAATTGCATATGCCATCCAATCATAGTTGCCACAACAATGCGCGAACATCGCATTAAAGGGTTGCCACTTATCTTGCCACTGAATGGACGATGACTGTATAAAGGCTACCTGAAATAGCCCGTGACGCGTCTGATAATAATAATTTAATGCAATTGTGAAGAATTGCTGTTTCAACAAATGATACATCGTACCAACAATATCGCTTACTGGGATTAAACAAGTTATTATATTCGGAAGAAACAATAAACATATTGATTCCAATGATTTGTTGAGAAGCCAACAACTATAGGTAGTGAATAATACATTTTACTTACAATTAACGGTGACTTATCATGGAATACACACATTAGATGCAATACACCCAAGGCCAAGCACACACTAGGATTCATCAAAAGTAATATTCACATAAATCCTCACAACGAGACATGCGTATGACATAGTAAGTCCACAGGTCGAGATGGTACAGAGGAATCCAGCAAGGTGATTTCTAGTCCGGTGCAACTCTGCAAAGGCACTGCAAAGGTTTCATGTAAACTCCATATTTATTCCAGATATAATCAGCAACATTGTATATACGAATTTAGTGCAATGTCTCTCTCTAGCGACTCGCAATTCCAGACACACACACACCCCTTTAGCTATGTTCAAACATGCGCTAAACAAATGATTACAGGATGTTATTAATTATCAATACTAAAGTAAACTGGGTTTATCTTCCCATGTAAGTTAACATAGCATTTAGAAGAAAGAAGATAATAAAGAAATGCATCACAACGCTAGCGTCAGAACAGACCATATGCATTATGTGGAACATAATGTCTATATTCCACTTATTGCCACCTGGCGTTTAAAAACATTGACATTCAGGGTACCGACTGTTATAATTGTCTTGGTTATTTTCATAACGTCCGTAGGCCATAATCGCAGCATATAGCGCATGATACAAAACACGATATGTTTAGTTTGTAGGTCCGTCATCCGTTGGATCGTTAGATATCCGTAAACGTAATATTTCTGGTGGGCTGCGCCCCGTGATGACAGCTTTGTATTTGTCACGACGTGTGTGCTGCACCAGCTCATCCATACTGATCCCAGTGGAGATTTTAATTGCATTCAATTGTGCTGCCTAGTCAACAACCCCGAAGTCCATATTTTTATAAAGGAGAAAAACACATTCAAAGTTTTAACAGTATATCTCACGGTTAACGTGCTTCGTATATGAAAAAAAAGATGAGCATTTTGCAGATTATAGCTACCCAGTACCCACAAGTCTGTAAACATGGCTTTCCTTTGATCTTCAGAAATAGCTTCATAGTCGTGGTGGGTCTGTTAAGAGGTTGTTCTCCCAGTATATTTTGCCAATCAGGGCACCCAGTAAAACGAGGATAACAGGACTTAGGTGCATGAAATCATTAATATTAGTATGTGGCAGTACATATAGATAGTAGCGACACCTGTTGATCAAATAAAAATAAATTTCCAACAAATGGACTTTGGGGTTGTTGAACTAGGCAGAACAATTGTGGATAGTGTTTGCGTTAAACATGTGTCTAGAAAAACAACAACGTTCGCGTTTGCTTAAAATATGTTACGTTAGAGGATAACATGTTGTATGGTCGTAATGAGCCGTAAACAACAATGATGTGGCACAAAGAACCAATCGCCTACACCACTCCACCAGATGTTCGTTTCACATTACATAAAAGTGAAGCCTTTCAGCAAATCTCCATTGCCGCAATTTGATTACAAATAAAAAAATGTGGTGGATTAAAGAAATGGTTGCCTGGGCCTCGCCTCGACGTTGCTGATTACGATTTGTTACGTCATTGCATGAGGCAACTAAGAAATGTAATATTTTAACAAAAAAACGAGCGTTGCTGTACTTCTAGACACATGTTCAATGCAATATATATATATATATATATATATATATATATATATATATATATATATATATATATATATATATATATATATACATTGTATTTACATTGGTAATTACCTTGGAAAACATTAGGAGTTTACCAAATGAAATAAAAATGTGCAGCATATTCATATCATATGTGAGTTGTGACAGTGGTGAAATTATTAGTGGCGCCATTGGTGGGCAATGTATGCGCCTCATTCGAGTTCGTTACCATTATAATACTGCGTTGTAATCCAGCATGCACTGAATACAAGGCAACGATAACTTTCCACAAATTAATTTCAGATGTCCAGAATGTGTCCATGTGTAGGACTGTCTGAGAACTAGGTTAAGTCGATATCCGTTCTTGGAAGTGCCAACTGTCGCTGCAGTTCAGTTAATTTGTACCTGTCAACCACTTGGTGCAGTTTAATTTAAGACAGCAATATTTACCAATTTACCCGCCCGTCTTAACTATGTGTCAACCTTTTTGTTAAACATATTCACGCGGCTAACATTATATAATATGTAGAAAATGTTTCCTCTGTAAGAAATAATACTTCCTGATACCCAATCTACATTGATTATTGTATTATGTTGACTCATGGCCCCATGTCGTTTTGACATGATCCCGCCCGCGAGCCCGCCGCCCGCCCGCCCGCCCGCCGCCCGCCCGCCCGCCCGCCCGCCCGCCCGCCCGCCCGCCCCGCCCGCCCGCCCGCCCGCCCGCCCGCCCGCCCGCCCGCCCGCCCGCCCGCCCGCCCGCCCGCCCGCCCGCCCGCCGCCCGCCCGCCCGCCCGCCCGCCCGCCCGCCCGCCCGCCCGCCCGCCCGCCCGCCCGCCCGCCCGCCCGCCCGCCCGCCCGCCCGCCCGCCCGCCCGCCCGCCCGCCCGCCCGCCTGCCTGCCTGCCCGCTGACCATGTTATATATTCGTCATTAAGTCTAATTTTAAGACAATTATTTAGCCATCTGTGATTGAGAACTTTAGGAAAGTGTCAAACGTTAGAAAGACCACTTTCATATAAAATATAAAAAAAAATTATCCAAGGTGATTCATATTCACTGTTATTATTTAAGTTGAGAAATAATTTGTATATTATCACTGATCACTTTAAATCTTTTCCTTGTGCTAGCTTAATCCATAATTTAGCCATCCTTTGCTTAATTTGTATCACTTGTGGTGGTCTGCCTAGTTCGCCATATGGCATATATTTAGAAGTAGATTTGTTGGCATGTAATATCATTGTACATAATTCCAAGTGAAATATTTCAATGATATCACAATTCTCATACCCCCATACTTCACAACCATATAAAAAAAAAATGGTACAACGGTATGACCATTTGTTGAAATATTATTTCAATTGGAAGAAATAATCGTCGTGACTGTTTAACCAATCGGCGGATGTATGACGTAGATCACTTGCAATTTTAATTAAGAACATGAAAAGGCATACCTTTACTAATAATTATACGTAAAGTTGTTAAGATTTTCGTAATTTGTACGTCAAACATGCACGTGCAGAACGAAATTTGTATTTGCTTTAATGCACGAACCATAACTGCGGTCTCCGGGCACGCTTGCAAAATTGCAGCCCTATACACAATATGATACGAGAGAACACACATACTGAATCACAAGCTACTTTATATTATAGATTACCCGAATTTACCCGCCGTTGCACAGAACTAAAGATCAGCCACTACAAGAACTTAGGATTCCATGCACTGCCAAGTGAAATTTCGGTAGGTCCATGCCGTGGCAATGACAACTTCGTGCCCCAAAATTCCTAATCATGTATAACTGCCGGTGTCACGACGCGTTCAATAATAAAATAAAAATACAAGATTGCCATCCAAAACCACTCCAGATGACAAGTGGAGAAGGAATACACTGGTCTATCGAGAGTCCGTTGATTTTTCTTCCTGATGGTCTTATGATTATATTACTTTATTACTATTGTGCTTTGAAACTCGTTCTTTATGAGCGCTTTAGATGTTCACCTCTCAACTGCAACACAATAAACGTGACCAATTAAAAGTGCATCTGAAAAACTCCGACGTAGTTTGAGTTTGCGAAACCAAAACACTTGGGATAAATTATATAACATAAAATATGTTCACCCCCAAAATGCCATTATAATATATATATATATATATATATATATATATATATATATATATATATATAAGCCTGATTTTATTTTTGGACATATTTCATTGCACTTAAATGTCAAATGTGAACAAAGGTCTAAATTAACTTTGCGCATGACGAAATACTGATATTATATTGAATAAATTAAACATATAAGTTATTATATAACTGGTCAAGATCATCAACAGACAATTAACGTATCACTATTTGCATTAGTAATCCATCCAGTGTTTTTCCCTTTTTGGCGTGGAATTTCAGAAAGCGACAACATTATTGAACACATCCAAACATTAACCAATATGTGCCATTTGGAGAAATACACCTGCTGAATGTTTCTTTGTTCAGAACTCTTTGAATATTATTATCTATATATTTTGCTTTGAAACATTATTCCCACTGCTAGCATCTACACAAACAGTAGACATTGTTTCATCAATGTAGGTTCATCAGTGAAACTATCAAACAATTATCACTTATCACTAAATACATTTCTGAAATAAACCGCATTTTAAAATATTGCTCGTCTTTTATGAGCACTGTCAATTGTCACCTTTTAATTTATATAATAGATGTGCATTCATTTTTGTGGCATTGATGATTGAATGGCATCGTAAAGAATGTAATTTACGCAGAGTGTCTTCAGGGCTACGGATAAATACACTATGCATTAGAGGGTAAGTGGCATATTTGAAGTTTCGCCATGCCATTTCATCGAGTATTGCGTTATTTTGAAAAGGCCACGAATCTAAAAATCACATAGCTACATTGCCAAATTTGGTTTGAAAATTTATGGAATTAGGATTATCATGTACCAATATTGAAGGCACATTTGATAGAAAATCATAGAACATATAAAATATTTGCCTTGTCTCTATTGTTTTCTAAACATTTGGTTGTTCTTTTTAATGCTTTTCTATTCTTTGTGGCGGATTTCAACATCAATATATATGACCGACTAGCTGCGAATAAGCCTTCATTATGGAATATAGTAATTAATGCAATATGACAAATTAACCAAGTGTGGCGCCACGACATGTGTAAAACGACAGTTTGGCTTTGACGACGAACAGTACGACTCACGGAAGTGAATCGTCTACCATTGCCATCATTCTTCAGTGTGCGCTAGGGTTGCCTGGCAATTTGCCTGTAATTGCGGTTTATGTCCGAAAGATGACAACATCAGCGAGAGTGAATATGTTCGCTCTGGCAGTCGCAGATTCATCTGTGTGTGTCTGCGCTTTTTTTGTATTGTTCCTTGGCGTTACTGACCTTGTGACAAAGTTAGCATGTTCCTCTCGATACATCGATTACATTTTCTATGTTTCTTCTGGTGTTTATATCGATCGAGTGCCTTGTTGCTGTTAAACATCCACACTCGTTCAAAATGGAACCACAAAGAGCGAAGAAGTATATAATTATCATTGTTGTGGTTGCAGCGATATACATAATTGTGTCGGGCGTGTCAACATTTATGAGGTAAGGCATGTTTGTTAGAATATCAGAATCGTGCGTGCATGTTTCTTGTACATTTATAATGATAATTTTCTGCACTCTAATGGCGGCTGCTCTGTTGAAAAGAGTCCGAGCTTCTCGGAAACAAGTCTGTGTTCTAAGCGTGGTTTGGTCTTTACAACGGAGCACTTCAAATACAGTAATTTTAAGAATAGATGGAGTTGCCCGGGCCAAAGATCCGCGACATTCCAATATTTTGACGAATGTTAAAGGAATTGTGCAGAATAGCGCACCGAAAAATCGGTATCAGTTACTGCTACCAACAAAATAATAACGAACCAAGTCAAGGCTTTCAAAAGTATGTTGATGATATTCATTGTCACGATAGTCTTCATAACATGCTGGGCGCCGATATGGTTGATGTACGTGGGCGTTGACATATTGGCGGCAGTGAGACGATCAATGATAATAGACTCTGAGGTCAATCCGGTGAGCTTTTCCAGGAACATGTGCTACAATTATACCGCCATTAAGGTGTAGCACGTGATCAATATAAGAGAACAAGAAACAGAAACGCACGACCTTGAGATTATTGCAGCCACAACTATGATAATTGTATACTTTTTCGCTAGATGTGGATCTACGCTGAACGAGTTTAAAGGGGAACTGAAGCAATTTTGTGTTATGCCGTATATTTAAATATATATTATCTAACTATGCATTAATGATGACAGATACCTTCTAATTTATGAGATAAAGAGAAAAACTGATTTTGTTCGAGACAAAAATCGACAAAATGCAACACTGCGTATCGCCATCTTGTTGTCGAAACGAGTGGTTTGAGTCGCGTATATCTAATCAATGTAAATTTTCGATTTTTTGCGATTTATTTCGTAAATAGGCATTCTGGAGCGAAAAAAAAGATATGGGTCTCTGTTATATATACAAGTGTTTACACACGTGAGCAAAATAGCGTTTTTGTTCGTTCCAAATAAAAAAGTTAAAGAAATTACAACAAAACACGCAAAAAATCGTGGAAAACGCCACACTTCTCGAACACACGAGACGCTAACCAACGAGAATATGCGAAAACGTAATACCGGAACTATTTTTTATTTGTTGACAAGATAGATGCATCGCTTGTGACAGTTTTACCAGATCTGCTACTAGCGATTAGTGGTTTACTGAACTTCCGTAATAGTTGTCTATATTTGGAGAAATGGAAACCACAGACGAAGAGTCTACTTCGACAGCCCACACGGAAACAACGGTTGACAGTCGTAAAGCGTCACCGAGTGTGCGAGTCACGCTCCAGACTCCAGAGTCCAGGTCGGCTTCGCCTTTGTTGACGTTGGATTTAGGAAAAATTACAACAGCGCTTTGACTGTCAACGATTCCTGACTAGGTAATGTGATGTGGTGAACCTGTGGAAATTGCTTCCCGATGTCTGCGCACGTTTACGTTGAGTCATCATGCTGCGCCGAGGAAGCTACCATGCCTAGGGCTAGGCTATGGCTATGCAGCACCGTGTGCCCGACCGCGTTGGTGCTTGTATCACCGTACGAATGCAAAGACGGTGATTTTGTAGTGATATGCACACACAGAGCAGTGCTAGATGTTGGTCTGTTGTCATTGCATGATTTGCGTGCCGACTCATTGATTCGTGGGCAGGTCAGTAATTCAATTGTTATCGAATCATTGCCATTTTAATAATCATATTTTTTCTGCATATTTCTTTTACCTAGCCCGAGGGCGAGGTCCGAACTACAATGGCAATGCAAGCAGGCTTTTCTCTTTATTTTGTATCTAATCTAATGAAGTGTACCGTGACTGTATTTTAATATTGTGTTTGATTTTGTGTTGAATAACATTGCTGACAATAATAACATGAGGGTTTATTTAATTCATTATGTGATATATATATATATATATATATATATATATATATATATATATATATATATATATATATATAATATATTCTTAAATGTTACCGTAATCGTGATTGTAATAATGATTGTAATCATGACTACATTAGCAATTGTGATTGCATTAATTGCTGTAATCATGATTACATTAATATTCGTACTTGTAATCACCCCTCTCTGTAGCACACCACAACACCTTGTTGTTTGGTGCAATGCAATAATTTAAATAACAATAATTAACTACTGACAGTATGTAATGTTCACAGTTTTGCAACTATTATGGTAATTATGGAATTAGTGCTATCAACTGACCCTGACAAATTATATTTGAGGCTCAGGAAAGGCAAGACAAGTAATCCCATCCTGCGATGTGGGAAGGATCTGTGATGTCTATTCTGAACCGAATTGAATTGATGAAAAGTTTAGCTATGGAGATTGACCTGACACAGGTGAGTGTACCAATAGTCTGTTATAGACAAATTGTGAGGCACCCACAGTATGCAGCAGGTCGAAAAGCAACCTGGAAAACTACAAAAATTCCCACTAAAATGTTAATAACTGAATGATGTGAATGTCTTCTTATCTATATCCCATTTCTGTCAACAAAAATGTTACCTGCAGCATCTTGCATGTCACTACATACAATTTCATTTATATTGAGACCAACATAAAATATATCAAACGTTTATTCACATAGTAAAACAATTACCAAAGAAATAAGGCTAACTAGAATGACTGAAACCAAGACTAAACATTGACCTAAAACAGTGACTTCTACCACCGGGAAATACAACCAGGAACATGGATATCACAGTTACACACATCATTATTATGCCACAACATATCAAATATACTGGTAGTTTAGCTTAGGAAATAATTAATCTTTATAAAGCCAAGGCATTTTAACTGTTTCACCATCATCATCTGTACCAATGGCAATAGACTACTTGTTTTGATTGGACAGTAAATGTACACCAATCATGTGTAACAATATTACTTGTTCTGACTGACAGTAAATGTACACCAATCATGCATACCAATACACTACTTGTTCCTACCAACAGTAAATGTACACCAATGATCTCATTCTGGAATCTACACCATTTCAATACTTCTTCTGACAGTAAATGTACACCAATCATGTGTATCCAATATACTACTTGTTCTGACTGAATCTACTACTTGTTCCTACCGACAGCAAATGTAAACTAAGTGTCTCATTCTCTACCAAATACACTACTTGTACTGACAGTAAATGTACACCAATCATATGTATCAATACACTACTTGTTCTGACTGATAGTACTTGCACACCAACCATCTGTTCCAATACACTACTGGCAGTAAATATACACCAATACACTACTTATTCTGACTGATAGTACATGTACACATATCATATTCAATTCACCTTTCACTCATCCAGGGGTAGAAATCAGCACACTTTCCTCTGACAGACACCCCAGTATCCGAAAGACCTTGGCTGATAGATCAGACATGAGTACAACCTGTGTCACAGCTTATGGCTGTTTGGTGTGTGGCAGGTGCAGAAAAGTGACATAAGTTTTTCTCACGAATGACAAACTTCTTCTCTTTCTCATAGGTGTCGGAGCTGCTTGAGTCACCCTCGGTTATGTCGCTGTTATCACATAGTGTGCATCATCTGCACCAATGTCTTTATTCTCACTGAATCTGATGGAAGCTTCACATAGGAGTAGTCATGATCAACGTTCATTGGTGCAATAATGTCATCCGTGACTATAGCAGCATTCGCGAAGTGTCGCATTTGAAATATCGTTACTGGATTGATTTGCATTTCAGCATCAGTTGTATGTGGTGCCACAGCAGTAGTAGCAGTGATGGCACTAAAGGTGACATCCGTAATGTAAAGATTGACGGCATCACCCGTAGCGCTGGATGCTTCAAAACTAGTACCTGTACTTGTACGAACCAATGGTGAATCTTTCATCTGAAAAGATTACACATACAGTGACTTGAAATTTTTTACAAAATTCATCTTTTGCATAATAAAAATTAATCACAATGTGAGAAACTTTTTCTTGTATATAATTTATTATTTTTAGAATATAAGAGTGCCAGTGTCATATAGAATATATAAAGTAATCAACCACAGGGAAAAGCATTTTCCCTATGGAGCCATGTTAATTCAACCAATGGGTCTTTCACTGATCTCTTAATGTTTTTAATGAATCTGTTTGGTCAGATTGATGAATGCCACTGGTAACATAACCAAACGCATGTAACCAAAATTGTAGCATCCTAGCTCCAAAGTGTATTATATTATCTAATCAACATTGCACTGTTTTCAATGGGCCATGGAGGTCAAAATTCTATAAGGGGTCCAAATTCCATAACAAAATATGGACCCATAGGTATACTTTCTATGGGGTTCCTTATTTTATATCTGACACTCTATTTAGATAACATAATGCATGAATATTGTTATTAGACCAAATGCAGATCTATGCTTGTGACATCTTTACCTTATAAATGCTGCACGCACACACACATACCTGCCCACACGTATATATATATATATATATATATATGTGTGTGTATATATGTATATATGTAAATATATATATATATATAATTATTACGTATGTATATATATATATGTATATATATATGTATATATGTAAATATATATATAATTATTAGGTATTATACTGAAAGCATCTGCTAGATAGTATGGTGCTTGGACAAAAGCCCCTCCCGACAAAAGCCCCACAGACATAAGCTTGTTTCAATTCAATTATACTGTTCATGACTGTTGCTGTAGTACACAGAGACAAGATATTGTCATGAATATACTTCAGGCATGTGGTCAATTCCATTCCGGAATTGGAACTGACCCTCAATTCCAATTTTTTAATTGGAATTTTTTTTATTTTATTTTTTGGGAATTGGAATTGATTTTGTTGGAATTATTGACTTGATACTCTTAATATTTACCCTTATATTTACTTATATTACTTTTAAAATCATATTTGTCTGCTATTAGCATGTCACCCTGAATCTGGTAACAGCCAGGAAGTTGTCAACATTACAGCATAGACACTGTCTACTCTGGTATTGAAACATTGTGACCAAGAACAATATAATCAAGCATTTGCATCAAAAAGAAATACTAAGTTACTGTAACAGACAGTAAAACCAAAATCAGACCATTCAGGCCTCATTTTCTTTCTCAGTGTACAACGTTTATTTACAGAGATTGCCAATTAAGGGCACCTGCCTGCTCATTCCCTTTGTGTGAGAGAGGAAGCCTGCCCCACTTGAATGCAGCCCCTTTGTTATCCAAGCCTAATGTTCAGCCCACAAGTTTCCCATACTACACATGTCACTGGTCACCTGTACAATGCTGTTAAATGTGAGTGTAGGGTTTGCCCTTTGTAGTAATTAAAAATGTCCCCATGGAGAATACATGTTGGAGATTAGGATGTTGAAAACTCAAACTTTCCAGTAAATTTGATGAAATATCAATGATACCACAACTGATAGCGATATAAATCTGCCTCCTAATATATCTGCTCCCCCCAGGACTGCCCCTTTTTTCTATAATAGTTGACAAGTGAAAATCAGTTTGCTGTTTTATCATTATTACTACAATAACATAACATTCAATGACAAGTTGAAGTCACTTTAGCCTAATGCAATGGCCTATCCCCTGGAGTGTGTATGAGATGATCTTGTCACCAGTTGTCTTCCAGGTATCATTGATAGTCGGATCAGTGGTGGAAGATGGGTTCTTGGGGTGATGCTTCCACAAACAGTGGTGGACAGTAACGAGTCAGAGATCAGCTGGTTTGGAGTGCCCCTGGTATTAGCTGCCTTAGTTTTCAGGTCCTCACGGACCTTGGCAGCTTCTATCTGTGCCGTGTCACCATCATGGTTGCAGGCAGTCTTGTTGATCACATTCTGGATCTGGAGATCAGATCAGTGACCACAGCACCCTTGCATTATTAGCATCGACGCTGGCTTCGCTCCCATTGAAGAGTAATCTTGTTGGTCCCCCTTCTTGGTGTAGGAATGACACTCAAAACATAGCTTCTGACCTCCTCAGATGCTAGTAGTAATTTCCATGGTGAAGTTATAAGTGTTTTCTTACAACTCTAGCTTATGCATCCAGTTTTATAGAAAAATGGAGTCACTCCAACTCTCCATGGTAAATGCAATTCAAAAGAAACCTTGTTGAGATGGCTTCTTTCAAATATCCTCAATTGTCCTAACATGTCCTGGTCCTAATGTCACTGACTTCTTCCACAATTGCAATAAAGATAATCCTTTGATTACAGGATCATCTCCAACTACATAAAGTAATTTACTTGGCTGATCTGGCACAAAGAACATTAATTGCAATTAGGGTAATATATATCTTGAATTCATGTTCAGAAATTAAAAAAATCAGTTAAAAAAACATTTCTTAAAAAAAACTTACAACTAATCCAGAAGCTACGGACGGGGGCAAATGTCCAGATTTTGAATAAGGCAAGGGGCTAATGTCTGGGGGGCAAGTGACAAAGGGGCAAATGACCTGGACCCAATATAAACAGGGGAAACTGTTCAAAACTCAGATTAATGACCCAACTGTCCAGGGCTGTCCAAAATGTCTGGTTTTGTTAAAAAAAAACTCCAGGAGAGGTGTCGCAGCAGAAAGTACATATGAAATGGCTGGATGCCATTTTAAAGTTTTTTATGGCAAACCTGATATATATATATATGTGTGTGTGTGTGTGTATGTGTGCATTTAACGAACAATAATTTTTTTAATCATATCTAATTAAACATGATTGTGCACAAGTGACAAATAAAATTGTGTTAAAACAAATTGGATTTGAATTTTTCTTTAGCCTAGGATTTTAACAGTTGGAATTGATTTTTGGCAAGGTGGAATTAGAAGTGATTTTTTGGAATTGACAAAACAGAATTGACCCCATGCCTGATATACTTCCTTGATATGTATAGCTTGTACTAATACTATTGTGGATTGCCGACAGTTGCCCCCCCCCACGATATTCATTACAGTGTTATCAGTCGTGTTAGAATAAAATGTAATTAATACATCTCTTTATGAACTTCCGGTTATTACATGTGGGATTTAATCTGATCAATAAAGCAAATTCATTTTATATAATTTTGCCTTATTGTCAAATCACAAGAATTCAGACAAAAATTGTAAAGTGTCATTATACAAAGCAGACATGTAATCTGACATTGTTCAACTGGGTAGATGACGATGCCTTAGTTTCCTTTCCAGCTAGACATTGCATGGGTGAAATGCATTTTACTTAAATATTTAAATACTTTTAAAAAGTTTTTGTAACTGCATTTGCACTTAATCACAATCAAAGTATTTGTATATTTAAATATTTCCATAAAGAATTTGAAATGTAAACAGCAACAGTAGGCTTCTGTTGCACTATAGTGTATACTGTCTTTTCGTCGTGTTTCTCCCATGCATCTACCCCCCCCCAGGCTTAGCCTTACGCTTGCCGCTTGCTCTCTAGGCATTTAGAACACAGGAGTACGAGACTTAATTACTATGACTGTCAATAAATAATATCAAATTATTTTCTTGAATAATTTTGCCTAGTACACACGCCATGGCCCATGTTACAAGGCTGCAGTATATCATGTAGCACTTACTGAGTTATTGTTATTGTTTTGAGTACGGCCACGTATTGACGGTACACCTGATCACGTCGAAAATAAATCGGCGGATTGGAAAACACTCGTAATTATATCAAACTATTAACACTTACTCGCACTTTATTGTATTCATACATTTCGATTTACTGTGGGTCATATATATGCTGACGTTGAAGCACAGCTGTGCTTATTGGGGTGGAACTATATTGTAATCGTAGTGATAAGTCACAATGGTAACGGTAATCCAATTTACTAACCTGGTTTCGGCTCGTCGCTTCCTACGCATCGCTCTGCCCTCTGATATCTGACGTTTCCTTGTCGCAGAATAGTCTGTAAATGCATGGTCATATGCGGAAAAAAGATCTAAGATGTCTTTGACCAAGAATGACATCTTGATGCTCACCGTCTGTCCATGCTCATCACATACGTCTTTTGTCTTGTAATCGGCATCGGAAAAGTGGTCACTCGCAGAGCCTGCGGCTGGCGGACACGGCAATTTCCGCATTTGCAACCACCTTTTCCGCTGCAAATTCTTCCTCAAAAGTCGATCAAAAGTTTTTTCCTTGCATTTGTAGTACTAGTTGATATATCCAGGAGCCATCCAGTGCACACCAGTTTTCTTTTTATTCGATTTTCCATGCGTTTCGGCCGTTTTTCCGAGAGGTTTTTACTGTGTGAATGCGGTGCCAGGAGCTCGTACTCAAACCACTCTGCCGCAGAGCAATATGGCGCCGCCCAGCGAAGATAATGGCAAAGTTTAAAAGGATATTACAAAATTACCGTGGCGTTGCGCCCATCATATAAGGGTGATATATACTGTAAATGGTATGTTATTATGTTTGGGCTATGGTTGTTCGAGTGCTTCACCCCCCCTTTAAGACATGTTGCGGCATCTCACTTAAATCATTGTTCATGCTGAATGTATTGAATGATTACATAATGGATGACTGTTTGCAGCCAGTCAGTCATATGTACTGATGTCAACATATATCACAAGAAAAATAACAGTGTGCAATATTTAGCATCAACTTGAACAAGCATTAACTAGAACAATAAAATGTACTGAAAACATATAGTTATTTGCAATGCTTTTGTAGTTTCCAATGCATATTATTACAACATGTAGTATTTATCATCAAACGCATAGTATATTACCTGGTGTGGTGCTGTCGTGCATGGATATTGCACAATATGCTATGGCAAAATACTTACTCGATTCGCGTTCCGGTTGACTAGATGCAATTATTAGTTGAAATTCGTATCTTTCTTCTAGCACACAGTTAAACCGCCATGCAGTCGGCCATAACATGTCGAATGTGCAAACCTGGTACTGAGCAGATAATATATAATATAATTATTTGAAGAGGCTGAGCGGTAACTGTCATTCGTTATGAACATGGAAGCCATCCAAACATCATTGCTAGGAAAATGCACGCACACAACATTAAAGGGTTGCCATTTATCTTGCAACTTAATGAAGAACGATATAATAAAGGCTATCCCGTGGAAGCAAAGTATAACATAATATAACATAATGGTACAGTCGCGAGCCACAGTCGACGGGAATACGACATGTAATGTTGTACTTTATATGAGAGAATGGACACAATTATGTATCCACCACTACGACATCAAGGCAGCTATTTAAATAACTGATGTTTCAGCAAATAATACATCGCATCAAAATACAGCTTACTGGTATTAAACATGTTATTTTCGGAATAAATGAACCACAAGACAATCACATTCATTTGATGGACATACTATCGACGTTCGATGCACTCGTAACCAATAGGTAAAATGTTTTTTTAATATAGCACATGAATCATAGCACGATATTTTGAAACAAAGACTAGAAACTCGAAAACGCTCGCTTTTGCTTAAAATATGTTACGTTAATTAGGAGTGTGATAATAGTAAATAAGTAGTTTGCCAATTTAAATCAAATGTGCAGAGTAGTCATATCAAATATAAGTTGTGAATGTGGAGAAATGTTTAGTGGCGACACTGGTGGGGAATTTGCAATGTCGTTGTCTAATTGGAGTCAGTTACGCAAGTAACTTAATACTGGATTTTCGCTACTAGCATACTTATAAGTATACTTGCTGCGCATGCGTGGTGGTGTAATTTCCGACAGTAAATATACTTGCTGCTCATGCGTGTTCGCATAACTTCCGTGGTTTATCCTTCATGTCTAACAATTTTTATTTAACTCGCCGTGAATAAGCATATATATCGTCATGTATATTCACGTTAGTGTAGTGTAATCGAAATGCTTTGAGATTAAGTCTTAACTGCTTGCTGGTTATATACATGAAAACGAAGCCGCCTGGTTGATGATCTGGTTAATTATATAATCAGCAGTAATCAACAGTGGCAGTCGACTCAATAATGTGCAATATAGTGTACTCAACGAAAATGTCTACATAGTCCATGGGCCATACAAGGGAAACCCTCCCCCCTTAAGGAATTTACGCCAAAACGTGTGGGGAGGGAGGCATCATTGCATTCAGCAGAAACTATCCAGCCTACCACCGATGGTGTTTGACCGGACACGCCAGAGAAGGCTACGTAGAAACCATATTGAAAGTGACAGGTACGACAGCCCTCCAGATAACTGCTGGTTCACCTTGGCCTTTTGTCTCACGTCGTTGTTTCCGTGCAGGCGAACGAAGAGTAACCCTAAATTTCGGGTGGCTGAATTTGACTATTTAGGTAATTTAATTTTAACTTAAGTAATGGTAGCTAAGAAAACGAAGGCAATGAAGGAATAGAGCCTTTATTAGTCTTTTTAGTAGAACAACTAAAACTATTCCATAATTGAGAGACCTTAGTTATGAAGAAAGTATAATATAATGTGGTTTAACAATCCTATATACAAAGAGGTCACAATAATAAATAATTGATTTTTCTAAATATTTTAATTGGGCATGGATATATTGATATAACATTATTATATATCAAGAAATATAATAGAACTACAGAACATGATACAACATTAGTAAGGAATTAGTGTAAACTGAATATCAGGAAGTACTCTTTATCATAGAGGACAACAAATGATTGGACGAATTATATACATATTGTGTAACTGCTAGCAGCGTGAATATGTTTAAAGACAACATTGGTACGTATCTCAGGAAGACGGGTTGCACATAGATGGAACATATTGGACTCTCGATAAGCCAATGTTTAGGCGTTTGCCTTGGATGACAATACTGTTAAATGTGGTTAAATCTTGTTAAACTATTTTATTTGCATAGCAACACATGCCTTTGCTTAATCATACATAATATAAAAGTGTTTATTAATATCCCATCAAAAACACAGCCTACAGGTTAGCATAACTGAAATTTTGCAACGTTCGTATTGTATTAAATGTATTACAAATAATTGGATGTGTAATACATTTCTTACATTATAACAATGTACGTGTGAGGTAAGACATGAATAAGGTATTGCCCTACATATACTATATTGCCCCGCACGCACAACGTGTGTCTTAGCATATTGTATCTAAAACACAACATTGTATTACTTGTTTTGTATTGTCAACGGAATAACAATTACAGCAATTAAGTTCACGATCCACACCATCTAGTGAGTTGGACCATTTTTACCATTGGCTAATACTAGTTCAGTCCATATAATAGTGCATACATCAGTTAAACAACACAATGATTTACATACGTCTGTATCGTGTTGCTGAGCTTTCGGGGTGGATATCCGACATATTTAGTATAATTTTACACCATATTTGGGGACGTTCAGAGTTTTATATTGTGCGTATGTGGTGTGGGGGAGGGCAAATTATCCAAACAGGCTGCGATGCCTCAGACTACACTACCGTCGGTTCAACATCAATATAAATTAAATGGGTTTGGCACCTTCAACATCGTGTGCAGACCGCACACCACGTCACTCGGTATATCACCAAAGCACTACTTGATTAAAGCTGCACGTGTGTTGAAGTGGTATAAGCAATTGGTTGCCTGTTTAAAGCCATTGTTACTTAAAACGTTTTACGTAATTGCAACAGTGGAGCGGACGGTTACCGCTACTTGAGACAATCTTATAAAACACGCATAGCGTTGCGAACAATTGTAATTAACGTTGAGTAGTTGTAGAAAACCACAGGGCGTAGAAAACAATATATGATGCAGAATAATATTCTGATTCATGGTAACAATGGGTTGAAATTAGTAAGAAATAATAGCGTTACATCTCCCGCATGGAGTCTTTAACGAACCAACGAGAAGGCATAACTTGGTGATGGTTATTTGATGCAGTAGAACATGGCACAGTTCCCGCTCCTTCCTGTCAGTTGACAAGGGCGGGATTTAATTAACTAATATAAAATAACTAATAATAATTAATATATTTAATTGGCTTAGCTTATCAGATTAAATTCGTCACAATATTAGTTTTATTAATATGTAATTATGTTTTAGTATCAGCAATGTTAAGTGGGCTTTAATTAAAACATGGTCATTCACTTTCCAAAAGCCTTGGAAATATAATGGTTATCTTTTTTTTTTAAATAATTGATGATGTTACATATTTTTTCCAAACTATATGATGTCATTGTGTTTGGAATGAACTGGCATTGTCTTGAAATAACAATTATTATTATTGCCTTGATATAAACATTGTTATCGTTTGGCCTGCACAACAATAACCATTTTGTCGTGAAGATGATGTCGGTAGTTCAACTGTATTGCCCAAGGAATGGAGAATACAGTTTTTTTTCTCAGTAATCTTACTATTTTTTTAATGCAACTCTGGTTTATCTGTTTGCTGAAACATAGCTTCCCAATGGGCAACACACACATCTGTCAATGATATGAACATATTAAATACATGCTAACATAACTTAATTGTGCATAATTTGAACGCTTTCTTTATGGGCTTGCGCTGCCGCTTCTTACCCTACACATTTCTTATTCGGCTAAAATGCACCAGTGAAAGTTGGCTGAAGTCGTTGCCGACGGTTCGTTATATTGCACTGGGATAGATTATAGGAATATAACACTGTCGATACATTATATGGCGCTTAAATAATAGTTTTTGTAAATGTGGAATTACAAAAGCATTAATGGGATTTCTATTTTCCTTCACACTTACACGTTTTATTACACAAACGTGTATGGTTCAATAACAACAACACATGTTATGCACTTATCTGACTACACGTTTTTATCTAAACAATCAAACTAAACTACCGACACATACTCTTAATGTCCGTTATCTAGAAAAGAGAATAAGCAATTAGCAATTCAGCACGCTATACGTACCTGGAGACAATGTATGTAATTCGATTCCAAGCCATATGGCATATGTTCAGTTGTAACAAGCGGACAGTTTGACACGTGTCTGGCGGTAGAACTGTTTGAAGGCGTTGACGTGGTTCACCTGTATATTTTTTGTTGGTAGCGGTCACTGGTACTGGTTTTGTTTCACTACTCTGCACATTTGATTTAACTTTCGTCGAAATGTTCGAAGGTCCCGGATCATTGGGCCGGGCAGCGTCATCTGTTGTTGAAATTGTTCAATATGAAGTTTTCGTTTTCATACCATAGCGAATTTGGAAACCTGCTTCATATCCGATAATATATAACCTAATTATTCTTGGATATGAAGACGCGGAGCGATAATTACATATTTCATTAACATAGACGTTATCGAATCATCATTGCCACGAACATGCACGCATGTGACATTTAAAGATTTGCAATTTATTTTGCCACTGAATGAATGAAGACAAGATAAAGACTACCTGAAATAGCCCGTGGCGCCTCTCTCGGAAAAAAATAATATAATATAATATATTGGTGAAGTCGTGAGCCAGAGTCGATGAAAGCACGACAATTGATGTTGTTCTGTAAATAAAAATAGTCGACACAATTATATACCCACAACAACGATAAGAATGCAATTATTTAAAGAATTGCTGTTTCAGCGAAGAATACAACATTGTACCAACAATAATACTTATTGGTAATAAATAGATATTATATTTAGAAGAAATATTAAACCTATTGATTACCGTTATTCGTTTAGAAGTGAACAAACATATGTAATGAATATAGTAAAAAATACTTCACTTACAATTAACAGTGACTTATCATATAGTGCACATATTAGATACATCACATCGCACACTAGGATAGAGTCAAAGTAATGATCATACAAATAATGACTACAGGCATGTTAAGGCCTAGTAAACTCACAAGTCGAGATGATAAAGAGAGATCAGCAAAGTGAGTTCTGGGCTGGCACCACAACAATATGAATGTGACAACTCGAATGTGCAACACTGCAAAGGCGTCATTTCAACTCCATATTAACAATAATGTATAAGGTAGTGAACAACATTGTAAATACGAATAATGCAATGCCTTACTCCAATGACACTCACTTAGAGACATGCACACCATTTAAGCTATATTCTACACTGTGCTAAAACCAATTCATACAGGACGTTAATAATTCGGCGAACTATTGTAAACTGGAATTATCTTGACACAGAGGTGGTGCCCCACATAGGAATCGACTGGCGGGTGTACTAATCCTACAGTTAAACATGTCTCTTTTATCCTGCTGCGCGCAGCATCCCTTTGTAATTGTCCTAAAATAGACAATGTTAACATGGCATTTGAAGTAAGAAGAAAAGGAAGAAAGGCATCACAACGCTAGCATCAGAACACAGAAATAGGCCGATATGACGTTCGAGTATCATCACAACGCTAGCATCAGAACACAGAAATAGACCGATATGACGTTCGAGTATCATCACAACGCTAGCAGCAGAACACAGAAGTAGGCCGAAATGACGTTCGAGTATCTTCGAACGCGATTGAGGAAACGTTGGCATAGATACGCGATTGTTTTAACGCACGTACAATAATCCAGCGAATAGTGAAAATTGTCATTGCTTCTGAAACATCAACATAAACATGAACCACATGCATTTTATGGAACACAGTGTCGACATTCGATTAACAGTATGACATTCCGGATACCAATTATTGTACTCTTCTTGAACATTTTCATAAAGGCCACAGACCACTATTGTTAAAATATAGAACATGAGACATATCGTGATATTTTGAGCTGGTAGGTCCATCATCCATTGGATAGTTAGGTAACCGTAAACACAACATAGTAGCTTGTCTAAACCGCGCCCAGTGGCGATCTTAATTGCATACATTGTGGTCAGTGTCTGCATTAAAATGTGTCTAACAACAGTTATGTATAAGTGTAGTTTCACACTTTATTTAATATAATTACTTATGTTTTATTCTTTATCCAGCTGGCTACGGGCCAGACGTTTATGACGTTTAAAACGTGAAACCGTATTACAACAATACAAATACATTATGTTGAATCATCAAAATGTCTGGTAACTTCAAACTATAAGTTCAATTTACGTTTTCAATGAATAAGCAACTGTCAATAGCCAGCCATATTTTTCCTATGAGTTACATTAGGAATTGCACATGCAAGACCCTGCAAATATCCCATTCGTTACTTCTCCCAAAAAACTAAATTGTGCACTGATTCATACAGAGCATCATGTAACATTGATACATGAACATAATGTAAATACACACAAAACACTAATTTATCAAATGCCATAAACGTACATAGTGGTTTTGCTACCTTTATGTTATGACCGATCTTAAATAATTAATTATGATCAGGCATTTATCTCTTACGTAGGAGGTATACAAACTAATTGTCTGACACATTTTCTATGTTTAAACTTAAGTAGTACATAACAAAACAAACTCCAACTGGTGCGCCTCTCTCCATATAATGATATTTATAAATGTCACTTGTTAGCAAATACAGATCAATGTAGTAAACTAAGCACAAATATCCAATTCGTTAATGTTAAATTTGATGTATTTGACATTTTCGTAAAGCCACAAAATAATATGAATTATTCATTATCCACTGACATGAATACTTGTCGCGGTAATTGCATTCGTCATTGTAAGCTTTCACGTCAATCATATGTTTGTACGGTATTCATGATTGGTATGATCGTACACACATAGCATACACGCACACACACAACCACACACGCACACACGACTTTTATAGGGTGATCTTATCCACAATCTTCAATTGTGTTCAGGTAAAAACAGAGAATATAGTATTATACTCTTTCCACATGATGATAAGCCGACGGTTGGGAACTGTGTACTTCTGCCTCTGTTCTTGTCGGCCTCGCAAAAATCGTATATATGAGAGATTTGAACAGCGCAGTGAAAATTAGTCTTTTCTGTTCACGCTGCAAGACAAAGTGACCCGATTGGTCAGACTCCTTACAACGAAGTGTCAAGAGCCTGTAATATCGATTGGCCGACTTGTCAGTCGTCAACCATGCACAGCGAAACCACTTAGCTTCAATTAAGTGAGCAACAATCGCGGTGGCATCAGACATCGTTCTTTTCACGAATCATTTCTCTCTATACGCACTACCTGTTCAGTCGTCATTCGGTCACTGGAAGTATTCATGGAGCTGAAGACTGATAACAGTTCACTCAAGTCACTAAAGTCGCATCAAGTCAAAGCTTCATAGAATCGAATGTTTTTCTGTACACAAGTGTGTATGTTTTGTTGCCGGAAGATCGACACAGAAATATTTGTCAATGCGGATTTACGTTTTGTGTGACTCTATCGAAACATGTATACAGTTTTAACTGCTAAATGAAATGATGCATAATGTTTGAAGAGATGCCTGCTGTTGATGACGGATGCACTTGGTGTGAACTATCCAGCAATACTCTGGCAGTTTATTGAAAAAGACAAATGACTTGAGCTAGTGCATTGTTCGATGAGCGCAGGCATTCATTTGCTAAAGAACTATCGATAAACCAAACGTAAACGTTATGTTGTGCTTACAATGTTTCCTGACTGTTTCGATTGACTTTGAATCAAATTTATATAGACCGGCTAAGAAGAAACACAAACATCCAACAAGCGAGCTCCGAGGTAGCCGTCAACATGAATTCAGGAAAACACCCAACGTGGCAGCTATATTATCATAGCCATGGCTGCATTTGTATTCACATCAGTGAATATTGTGGCGAGACAACATTTGAAAAGATATGATATATAATGTGTACTACATAGTGCATTATAAAGCTGAAAATTGCATTGCCAACATACAGTTTTTAATGCGATTTTCCGGAATTGTGTTATTTTCCGGAAAATCGATTGTTTTGTCCACGATTTTACGCCCAATTAACTCAAACTTCATTTAGTATTTTACTTCCCATCAGGTGGCACCACCAAGACC
>BSQZ01000003.1:4742500-4752500 GCA_033239005.1 Lamellibrachia satsuma
ATTATTTTCCGTGGATCTGAATCGGTAATTACATTCGTTATTAACATTGACGCCATCAAATCATCATTATTACAGTCATGCACGGACACGGCATTAACGGGTTGCCATTAATTTTAATTTGTCGATGAACCAATAACGACATAATAAAGGCTACCTGAAATAGTCCCTGGCGCCTCTGACGCATTATATAACATAATATAGTGGCGAATTAATGAGACAGAGTCGACGGAAGTAAGACTGTTAATGCTTTCTTTTAAATGAGACAATCGACACAATGATGAATCCACAACAACGAGGTCAATAAGGTGAGGTGTGGGTCGGTACCATAACACTAGTGTGACAACTTGAATGTACAACGCAGAGGTGTCGTTTCAACTCCATATTATTATTAATGTATAAAATAATCAACAACAGTTCTCTCTACTAATCGTACAGTGAAATCTACATGAACGTCTGAAAGTAAGAGTATGTAAGATGAATCAAACAAATATATATATATATATATATATATATATATATATATATATATATATATATATATATATATATATATATATATATATATATATATATATATATATATATATATATATATATATATATATATATATATATATATATATATATATATATATATATATATATATATATATATATATATATATATATATATATATATTATATATATATATATATATATATATATATATATATATATATATATATATATATATATATATATATATATATATATATATATATATATATATATATATATATATATATATATATATATATATATATATATATATATATATATATTCGTACAATCGTATGTATTACATGTACAAAAATGTCGCAACAACAACAAAAACAACAGTAGCACCTATTATACACTTATCTGACCGTAAATTGTTCAATAAAAGTCTAAGGAGAAACAATCAAGCTAAAATACGGTTACGTAATCTTCTTATTTTGCATTAGCTTGCCTACAAAGAAAACTAAATACTTATTTATGCAGTTAGCAATTCATGTTATCATATTATTTTGTCACCAAACCATAAAATTAATCGGCCGTTTTATGCACGTCAATTGAAACAAGCGGACAGTTTGCTACGTGTCTGGCGGTAGAACTGTCGCACGTCTTCTCGGAACTGTGCACTGGCAACGCCGTAGATGAACGGATTGACGACAGAGTTTGCTATCATTGATCGTTTCAGCGCTGTCGAGATGCAAATTCCCATTTGTGTCAACCATGCCGGCACCCAGCATACTATGAAAACTATCGTGATAATGAGTAACATCGTCAAATTTTTTAAAGCTTTGGATTGGTTCGTTATTATATTACTAGTAGCGGTCACTGGCACTGACTTCGTAGCACTATTCTGCATATTTACTTCAACTTTCGTCGAACTGCTCGAAGGTCCCGTTGCATTGGCCTGAGCAGCTTCCTCTACTGTTGAGATTAGTTCATGTGAAGTTCCGGGTTTTGACGGTCGCGTCACGCTTAGAACACCGACTTGATTATGTGAGGTTCGGACTTTTTTCAACAGAGCAGCCGCCATTAGAGTGTAGCAAGTGATCATTATAAATGCACAAGAAATAGACACGGAGGATATTGTAATTATAACAAGCCGGTTATTTCTCATCAACCTCGCAACAGTCGTCAGTATCATGAATATCGTTGCAGCCACAACGATGATAATTACATACTTCTTCGCTCGCTGTGGATAAATGCTGAAGGCGTGTGGACGTTTAACAGCAACAAGACGCTCGATCGACACAAACACCAGAAGAAACATCGAAAATGTAATTGATGTATTGAGTATATAATAAAATGACAACGTTGCCACGACGCCAGTAACAAGAGTGGAAAAGTAAATACACGGGGAAAGGCAGACCATTAAATCGGCGACGGCCAGCGCAAACATATACACTCTCGTCGATGTTATCATCTTCCGGACATAAACCGCAAATACTAGCACATTTCCCGGCAACCCTAGCGCGCACAGAATAATTGTAGCTGTGTTAAACGAATCGCCTCGGGGCATAATATTGTTCGTCGCCAAAGCTAAGCTGTCGTTTAAGACATGTCGCGGCGTCACACTTGAATCCGTGGTCATGTTGAATGTATTAAACGAGTCCATAATGAAAGCTTGTTCGCAGCCAGTCAGTCATAAGTATTGATGTCGACATCTATCACAAGGAAAAGAAAAGCACACAACATTTAGATAAAAGTACTCACAAGAATAATATATTGTTTCGAAAACAAATATGAACTACCACAGCAAAATCAGGAATAATTCTGAGCCTGACTATTCCACTTCAAAGTGTGGGAGTGGGTGATTGTGGGTGCGATGATCGATTTTTAAGTGTTGATGTTTTTAATTAGCGTAACTATCCTAGATTGCTGATATTATAAGGTCATAAAACGATTGAAAACTTTGAACAATTACGATGTTTCGTAAAGTTATGAATATCTTAATGAACAAAGACAAAGACTTCGCTCAATTTAGATGTAGCACATCACGCCTACATCACGCCTACCCCCGCCATATTGGCACCATTGGATAGTTGACCTGTTATGGGATGCATTTACTATGGCAAAATCAGACACATGTTACTATGTAATCAGTCAGAGGAGTTTAAAACGGAGATCAAACGTAAACAAAACCACATTATTCACTGAATAAAAATGAGGACTTATTAATGTGACACGAATCGTAATAGCTGATTGGCTCTGCTAGAAACGCGTATGCGCAATCACTATGAACATTGGAATACGACCTTTACCCCCACGCGAAGCCATGTTTGTCTTGATTTGAATTCGATGCACGGATATGTTTTATGTATCAAATATACGTTTATTAAAAAAATATTTAGTTGCTGTTGATTGTTAACTAAGTCGAGTCAGACGGATGAGAAGGCGACATTAAAATGACATGCGCCGACATATTGACGGTAACGTCGCTGAGAATTCCATGTCTCGCGAACTTTGACAGCTATCAAAATGGAATTGCACCACAATATCAGCGTTCATGTGTTCTATAACATTGCTAAATTTCAACTTCATACTATGTGCCTTTGTTATTGAAATATATGAATATACTTTTGTAAACGTCAAAGCTGTTTTATATATTTTTTCTTCAAATAACTCGGGGCACATTTTCTTTTTCAAACGATAACTCAGCAACTAATATGGATTTGATATCATTGGATAGCCTTTATAAGTGCCTCAAATGTGCTACCTATATCTCAAAATGTAATTTTCCGGCTTATTCCTGATGCCCCTTGAGCAGGTCACAAATCGGTTTTTTTACGGATTTCTTAATTTCCAATACATATTTCCTTCATTGAACCATCTGCGATTACCGCCACGTAGTATTAATCATCAAACTCATAGTAGCTCGTGCAAGATTTACACATTACCTAGTGCAGCTGTCATCAATGGTATTTGGACAGTATGCGAACAACTCACATAAATTGTACGTTTCACAATATGCTATGAAAAAATACTTACTCGATTCGCCTTCTTTGTGACTAAATGCGATTGCTGGTTGAAATATCTTCAAGAACGCCGCTAGACATCCGCACTGTCCAATTATATTTTATTCTTCAATAACAAGACAGCTTGACATCCGCCCTGTCCACCATAACATGGCGAAACTGGAAATGTGCTACTGAGCCGATAATATAATAATAATTACATATGCCATCCAATCATAGTTGCCACAACAATACGCGAACATTGCACGAAAAGGTTGCCACTTATCTTGCCACTTAATGGACGATGACTTAATACAGGCTACCTGAAATAGCCCGTGACGCCTCTGATAATAATAATTTTATGTAATGTTGAAGAATTGCTGGTTCAGCAAATGACCCATCTTCCCAACAATAACGCTTACTGGTATTAAACACGTTATTAGATTCGGAAAAAACATTAAACATATTGATTCCCATGATTTGTTGAGAAGCCAACAACTATAGGTAGTGAATAATACATTTGACTTACAAATAACAGTGACTATTCATGGAATACACACATTAGATGCATTACACCCAAGGCTATGCACACACTAGGATTCATCAAATGCAATGTTCACTTAAATTCTCACAACGTCTTAGGAATCAGGCGTAAGCCCACATGTCGAGATGGTACAGAGGAGACCAGCAAGGAGAGTTCTAGACCGGTACAACTCTGCAAAGAAACAGTCATGTTATGGCCTAGTAAGCCCACATGTCGAGATGGTACAGAGGAGACCAGCAAGGAGAGTTCTAGACAGGTACAACTCTGCAAAGAAACAGTCATGTTATGGCCTAGTAAGCCCACCTGTCGAGATGGTACAGAGGAGACCAGCAAGGAGAGTTCTAGACCGGTACATCTCGAATGTGTAACACCGCAAATGCCTCGTGTCAGGTCCAGATTAATTCCAAAGCAGAAGAAAATAAAGAAATGCACCACAAATAATCTCGAACGCGACGGAGGATGCGTTGTCGCAGATACGGGATTGTTTTAAAACACGTACAGTAATCGTACGAATAATGAACATTTGTAATGTCGTTGCTTCTGACACATAAAAAAACATAAATCACAAGCTAACCATATGCATTGTGTGGAACATATTGTCTACATTCGACGTATTGCCACCTGGCGGTTAACATCATGAAATTCCGGGTATCGACTGATGTAATTGTCTTGATTATTTTTATTAAGTCCGTAGGTTATTACCGTAGCATATATCGCATGATACAAAGCACGATGGTTTGAGTTGGTAGGTCAGTCATCCGTAGTATCGTTAGATATCCGTAAACACCATAGTTTCGTGCCCGTGATAACATCTTCGTATTTATCAAGTAGGTGAGTGCAGCAACAGCTCCTCCAAACTGTTGCCAGTGGAGATTGTTATGGCATTCAATTGTGGATAGTGTTTGCATTAAACATGTGTCTAGAAAAACAATAACGTTCGCGTTTGTTTAAAATATGTTACGTTACTAGATTACATGTTGTAATGGCGTAACGAGTCGTAAATAACAATGATGTGGCACAAATAACCAATCGCCTATTCCACTCCACCAGATGTTCGTTTCCCACTACATAAAAGTGAAACCATTGAGCAAATCTCCATTGCCACATTTTGTATCATAAATTCAAAATATGGTGGCACGAAGAAATGGTTGCCTGGGCCTCGACGTTGCTGATTACGATTTGTTACGTCATTGCATCAGGCAACTAAGAAATATAATATAGTTTCAACAAAAACGAGCGTTGCTGTATTTCTAGACACATGTTCAATTCAAGAGATATTTATAATTGCATTGACATTGATAATTACCTTGAAAAACATTAGGAGTTTACCAAATGAAATAAAGATGTGCAAGTTTTAACAGTGGTGAAATGGTTAGTGGCACCAATGGTGGGCAATGCCTCTGCCTCATTCAAGTCAATTACCTTTTTAATATTGGGTTGTAATCCAGCATGCACTGAATACAAGGCAACGATAACTTTCCACAAATTCAATTAAGTTGTCCGGAGGCTTCCCATGTGCAGGATTGTCTGAGAACTAGGTAAAGCCGATGTCCGTTCTTGGAAGTGCCAACTGGCGCTGCAGTTTAGTTAATGTGTACCTGCCGTCCACCGGTGCAGTTTAGTTTAATTTAGCAAGATTTACCGCCCGCCCGCCCGCCCGCCCGCGATGATGATAATAATAAGACTAACGATAATGATGATAATAATAATACTAATGATAATAGTAATCGTAATGATAATACTGATACCAATGATAATAATGATACTAGTGATACAAAATATAGCAATTATAATGTTTATAATAATATTAATGATAATAATGATACTACTACTAATAATAATAATACTAACAATAATCATAACGATATTCACAATAATAATAATAATAATAATAAAAATAACAATAGCAATAACAATAGCATTCATGATAATGACAGTTGGTTGAGAATCTCCTGTTGCGTGATGGTGATATTCAAGTCTTATGGCGCGGAACAAGTGGCGTCACCCCACGGATTCATTGGAACTAATGTCAAGTGGTGGATAATTTCGGAAATAAGCACCTCCTGGTGAACTACGGTTTGCCCGTAGTGCAAATTCGCCACCAGTGGCGCTGCTATCCATTTCACCACTGCCGCAACTTACATGCGAATTATGCACATAGTTGTTTAAATGACTACAATCGTAATAATTATTGTTGTCAAGAAATCTCTCTTTTTAAGGCGTACAATTGTGTGTAGTGGTTGCAGTGAAAATTAATCTGGTAACACAATAACGTTCGATTTTATTTCCCGAGTGCATAGTTGCCATGACGTAGCCTGCCTTAGACAGACAGTTACCCATGCAACAAGTTATCTATACCATTCCGCAACTGTCCATTTTGAATTGATAATCAAGTTGCGACAGTAGTGATATGCTGGGTGGCATCACTGTTGTAGAGCCCCTAATACCACTTGTCGGATACATTTGCCGTAATTATGTCACCTATATATTATCACCCATTTCATTCCCCCAAAAATATTTCAAAACACGCTTTTTTGACACATTCTTTCCTTTTTTTCTTTCACACAACGGCTGTGAACGTTTATCATAATCACCATAGAAATGTTTTTAAAACTTACTTGGAACTTTCGTTGCTGATGTTGGGTTGATTCCAGTGAAACAAAAGATTGTTTATGATGTTCTTATACGCCTACTTTGTGTATATCCATGTATAGGGCATCTGACTAGGTGGCGCAACATGCTGATGAGTTGAAATGTGTCTCTCCGTCTTCTACGTGATTGTCTCCAGCTTTGGATACATATGGTGAGAACATTTCGTACAGTAAGATTGCTGACGAATAGGAGAACCTCCGGGGTGCCTGAAACTGGTAACTCCTGAAAGCATTATTGGTATTGACTGATTTATTGAGTCGCTTTGCTGGCCGTTTAGCTTGAGCGACCGCACCACTCCCGCCTGATGCTGTTACGCCAGATGTGAACCCGAAGTATGCACTAGGCTACCAAACACACAAAAAACACGTTAGACAATAAATATTGATGGACTTTTGGTAACTGTGTAAATAGTCGTCATATATATATATATATATATATATATATATATATATATATATATATATATATATATATATATATATATATATATATATATATATATATATATATATATATATATATATATATATATATATATATATATATATATATATATATATATATATATATATATATATATATATATATATATATATATATATATATATATATATATATATATATATATATATATACCTAGACTGTGTTCAATAATTGCGTCACGTACTCATCCAAGGGCGGACAATTTGTTAAGAAATTGCGGGTTCGGAGTGTCCAGATCAGATATGCGAGCATCAACAAATCCAGTTGACTTGACTATTGAACAGACGATCAATCAGGGGAGGCATTGTTGAAACAAACTACCCCATGAAGGAATCGTGACACTATAATTTGTTTTTCCTAAATTTATCCTACTGCTTCCATGAATCGCATATGTATCCTGCATCATTTATTGTTAGTAACGTTATCTGTGCGTTCTACTATTGTTCCAAGTTTCCAATTTTCGCAACGCTATGCTGCCGGCCGGAAAATCTTCGAATTGATGGATTCATTACGATCCCGTATCAGTTCAAACAATTGAAGTGCATCCAATAAGTTTTGTTTTGCCTGTGCACTGGAACTAAGTTTAACGAAAAATATGTTACGAAATATGTTACGAACTGAACCCCATCCTAAGAATTGGATACAACTGAACTCGGCCTATTCTCTTTGATGACTTCGGCCGGCAACATTGGTGATTATCAGCTTCAACATATTGTAAATTCAATTTTAAATTGTACAATATCTTAGCTGATTATTTGCTTAATTTATCAGTGTAGTATCGCAGTTGAATATTCTGTAGTGAAATGTCTGCGCCTTGAAATATAAAATGGGTCAAGATCACCAGCCCTCCAGAAAACTGGCAATATTGCTAAATTATGCTAAATATTGTTAAACTATGTTATTTGCATAGCCCAAAACACATGCCTTTGTTCAATCATCAATAATATAAAAGTGTTTAATAATATACCTGCAAAGGTATTGCCTACAAGTTATCAATACTTAAATTATGCAACGTTCGTATTATATTAAATGTATTACAAATAATTGGACATGTATGTATAATACATTTCATACATTGTAATAATATAAATATGAGGTAAGATATCAAGAAGGTCTAGCCCTACATGGACTGTATTGCTCCGCACGCACAAGGCGTGTTTTAGCATAATGTATCTAAAACACAACATAGTATTACCTATCTTGTATTGTCAACGGAATAACAATATTATTATTACACCAATTAAGTTCACGATCCACACCATATAGTGAGTTGGGCCATTTTTACCATTGGCGAATACTAGTTGTGTCATTATAATAGCACATACAACAGTTATACAAAACAATCACATACGTCTGTATCGTGTTGCTGAGCTTTCGGGGTGGAAATCCGACATATTTAGCATAATTTTACAACATATTTTTGGACATTCAGGGTTTATATGGTGCGTACGTGGTGTGGGGGACCGTATTATCCAAGCAGGCCGCGATGCCTCAGGTTGCACTATCGTCGGTTCAACAGCAATATAAATCAAATGGGTTTGGCACCTTCAGCATCGTGTGAGTGATTCTAAAGGGCAGACAGGACACCACGTCACTAATGAGTATTATTTGTACAAATGCATCGGGGACCAGGTCATACTCCCCATCAGCGGCGTCACTCGGTATATCACCATAGCACTACTTGGTTAAAGCTGCACAAGTATTGAAGTGGTATAAGCAATTGGTTGCCTGTTTAAAGCCATTGCTAATTACGACGTTTTACGTAATTGCAACCGTGGAGTGGACGGTTACCGTTACTTGAGACAATCTTATAAAACACGCATAGCGTTGCGAACAATTGTACTTAACTTTGAGTAATTGTAGAAAACGCACAGAGCGTAGAAAACAATATATGATGCAGAATAATATTCTGATTCATAGTAACAATGGGTTTGAAATTAGTAAGAAATAATAGCGTTACGTCTCCTGCATAGAGTCTTTGACAAACCAATGAGAAGGCATAACTTGGTGGTGGTTATTTGATGAAGTAGAACATGGCACAGTTCCCGCTCCTTCCTGTCAGTTGACAAGGGCGGGATTTATTTGACTAAGTTAAATAACTAGTAATAACTAATATATTTATTTGGCTTAGCTTATCAGATTAAATGCGTCACAATATTAGTTTTCATTAATATGTAATTATGTTTTAGTATCAGCAATGTTAAGTGGGCTTTAATTAAAATATGGTAATGGACGACTGCACATGTTCACTTTCCAAGAAAACCTATATATATAGTGGTTATCTAAATTGTTTCGTTTCTGGAGACAATGTATGTAATTCGATTTAAAGGAACATGGCATATGTACAATTTTAACAAGCGGACAGTTTGGCACCTGTCTGGCAGTGGACCTGTTTGAAGGCGTTGGCGTAGTTCACATGTATATTTTTTTTTTGGTAGCGGTCACTGGTACTGGTTTTTTTTACTACTCTGCATATTTGATTTAACTTTCGTCGAAACGTTCGAAGGTCCCGGATCCTTGGGCCGGGCAGCGTCATCTATTGTTGAAATTATTCAATGTGAAGTTTTTTTTTTTCATACCATGGCGAATTTGCAAACCTTCTTTAGATCCGATAATATATAACCTAATAATCGTTCGATCTGAAGACGTGGAGCGATAATTACATGTTTTATGAACATAAACGGTATCCAATCATCATTGCCACGAACGTGCACGCACGTGACATTAAAGAGTTGCCATTTATTTTGCCACTGAATGAAAGAAGACATAATAAAAACTACCTGGAATGGCCCGTGGTGACTCTCACGGAAAAAAATAATATAATATATTGGTGAA
>BSQZ01000003.1:4760000-4782500 GCA_033239005.1 Lamellibrachia satsuma
CAAACATGAATTATTGCTCGTCAGAATATCGATTACCTAACCAAACACATTATGTGAGTAATTAAATTGAGTAGCCATACTGATTACAGGCCTTACGTAATTGCATGCAATGTTTCCTATATGTGGCCGTTATATTATGTGTCGCACTAATAGCCACGCCTGTCATATTGCTTATAAAGTTTGAAGTGCTGTGTTCAATGATTCATAAAATCTATTCTTCGCCATTTACGTCATCGTACTCAATGAGCGGTTAGATCGAACGTTCGACAGATATATTGGCAGTGGCCTTTACAGTGACAATTCATTTCACCAAGAGGAAATCGTGCTGCAAGATCAACAACAATGTTTCGGCAGTTTGTACATTTCGCGTGAATATTTCGAACAATACTGCGTTGGTGATCGTGCGCATGTTGTCGCTGGCGTTGAGGATCGCGTTGGATTATACCGCAGCAGCTTTGCTACTCATTGTTACATCAAACGGCTGATTGCAGCAGTAAGACCAACCGTGATTATACTGTGTTGCGCACAATGGTAGGACACATTTTGGGATTCGCACTTTGAAACTGATGCACTCGGTGAAGTGTAATGCGGTAAGGTATACATTCGTGAACTGGTGCAAAGTGACCCGTTATTGAACAGCTGCAAGCAAGCCACCAGCATGGACACAAACAAAACATCAATTTGGACCGACAGTCCACGCCTTCTGCTGAATTACTCAAACGACACATTAGGTGTGTACAATAACTTCCACACCAACAAAACGAATTATCTTAATATTGTAATATTGATCATGTCTGTGCTTGGATTGCCGGGCAATTTACTGTTAATCGCGGTCTACGTTAGAAAGATGACAACGTCAACTAGAGTGTACATGTTTGCACTGGCTGTCGGTGATTCGATTGTCTGTTTGTGCGTAATCGTCTTATGTTTGACGAGGCACTTCATAAAAAGCAAAATAACAGTTTTCATATTAGACATGTCGGTTACATTATCCATGTTTCTACTTGTGTTTGTGGCTATCGAACGTCTAATAGCGGTCAGATATCCACACTCGTTCAACATGAAAGCAAAGCGAGCGAAGATCGCTCTACTCATCATAGCAGTGGCCGCAGTTGTATACACAACAATAGTGTATTTGGCGCTACTATTTAATTATACACTATGTGTTCGTATCGCTGATCTATGTACTATATTTGTGAGCGTCATGATAATGACCACTTGCTACATGTTGATGGCAACAACGCTACTGAAAAAGTCAACCTCGCGGAACCGCATTGCTGTTGTCACCCTGACAGGCTCATCTGAACAGGGGCCTTCATCTGTGGTCCAGAAAGGTAGAGAAACTACATCAGCGAAGGACCTTGTTCTTGAACATAATCCTTCAGCTTCCATGATACCCGATGAAGCAACAGTGAGAGTAACAATCAGACCCTGCGAGGAAGTTTCGCATCATGAAAATTCTGGAACTTCGCGTGTTTTCACAGTTGTCAAGGGAACTGCGCGTGGGCAGAGTGGCCCCAATACCATTTCACCAACGTCCGTTTCTGCTACTATCAAAACGACTGCGGCGCAAACCAAGATGCATAAAAATGTGCTGTTGCTCTTCATAATCACGGTCGTCTTCGTTTTGTGTTGGATGCCATTATGGCTGCTTATCATGGGCGTTGCCGTTCCTGAAGGACTGCGGCAAATGTTTATGTTCAACTCTGTTGTCAATCCGTTCATCTACGGCGTCTCCAGCGCCATGTTCCGGGAAGACGTGCGACAGTTCTACCGTCAGACACGTATCAAGCTGGACACTTGTTACCACTGAGCGTCTACTATGACTGAGTTGTCGGACAGCGTATGAACTCATAACGTGTTTCTAACTAAACATTCTTCAAATGACTGTTTAGCCACCAAATAGCAGAACTGGCAAGACATTTCTAGAGACGTTGTGCTTCTTAGTTCGATCGCTTGATGAAACTGATAATATTTTAAATGTATTTATTAGCAATTGTTTAGTTGCAGCCTTCATGTTATATATTATAAAATCATAGCAAATGATCACAAGTTAAATTAGCAACTACAAATTACTTATTTAGGCCCGTTATGATGTAATCCCTGCATTAGTTTAAAATGTGCATTAATTAAATATCAGAACTACAATCGAAACAAGCAAGTATATGTATAGTACACATGTTGGCGATATGTTGCGTATTTTGCTAATATGTCTTGATGTTTTAAGAATATATGATGTTGTGATGTTTTGTAGTCATTGAGCGTTTCTAACTTTCGCTGAACAATATTGAGATAGTGTTATATGTAACAAGACTGTTGACCTAAACTAATAAGTTATTATTGTGTAGATGTGTACAATAAGATAGTGTTATATGTAACAAGACTCTTGACCTAAACTAATAAGTTATTATTGTGTAGATGTGTACAATAAGATAGTGTTATATGTAACAAGACTGTTGACCTAAACTAATAAGTTATTATTGTGTAGATGTGTACAATAAGATAGTGTTATATGTAACAAGACTGTTGACCTAAACTAATAAGTTATTATTGTGTATATGTGTACAATAAGATAGTGTTATATGTAACAAGACTCTTGACCTAAAGTAATAAGTTATTATTGTGTAGATGTGTACATTAATGTATGTGTGCATAATTAATTAAATAATTAATGTGTGCATATTAGTGATGGTCGTAGACTGAAATAAGAATTTTTTGGTAAGATGATGTTCCAGCTGTTTATTGATATTTCGAATCAACCATTTCGCATTCAGCAAAATATGTAATCTAGAAAGGAACAATATAAAAAACAATAACTGTTTTATATCAAAGTAATATAATTTGTATGTATTGATGTATTATTGCGAACAAATGTTGCCTTTTGTTTGTAGTGTCGTGGAATGTATTAAACTGTTGTTCTATACATTTTCGTTTTTTGCATATGTAACTGTGTAATTGTTAAAATAGTTTAATACGTGGCTATCACAGCGCCGTTGAGTCGTACAACCCCACACTACATGATATGCGTACAGTGATACATTTTGTATCGGCAATTGTATTTTGTAATTCTTTAAGTTTGAAGAACATATTCCTATTAACGTCCTCATAACCATTCACTATTTTATACACTTCCATTTGGTCTCCTGATTTCTAGTGTTGTCAAACCACATTGTAATAAACTACTTTCGTAAGTAAAGTCTCCTAATTCTGGAATAATTTTAGTTGCTCTTCGGTGTATTCTTTCTAGCTTGTCTCTGTCCTTTTTACGATATGGCCTCCATGCTTCAATACAATATTCCAAATGTGGTCTAACTATTGCTTTTTACACGGGTACAGTTAGCTGTTTCTCCTTATACGTGATAGTTCTCCATATGTTGGCAGTTGTTTACTAATCTAGTAATTTTCTGGCAAAATAAGTTTTGTTGAGAATGTTCGTTGGTTTTGTGAATTTCGTTCTGATGTAAAGCAAACGGTCACTACACATAATGAACGAGACAATAGTAGGTTGTGAACCGTTTGTTGTTTCACACATGTCGTTAGTTGTAGTGAAGCATATTATGCAACAAATCAATGAGGTGTACTATCCTCATGTAAAATCATAACATAGGAAAAATAAACAAATACAAATGTAGGTTATATATTATACCAACATAAACATATGACTTTAGTTCTACTTCATCGTAAATTAATTAGATACAAATGCGTTTTCAGCGTGGAAAGCCAGCTAGGACAGGCTTTGTGCCTAGCAGCCATAACAAATGTTCATCTTAATAAATACATTGGTCCAAATGCAGTTTTACGCACGTCATATATATATATATATATATATATATATATATATATATATATATATATATATATATATATATATATATATATATATATATATATATATATATATAGTATAGTACTTTTCCCACTCTGCAATAAATCAGTTTGATGTAGAATAATAAATATAATTTGTATTTGCATTCCTTTACCTCGAACGGCACAATGGTTTTAATATGTAGTCATACCTGTGATTATCTCAGACGGACATTCCTTCAGCGAAACTTATCAAAATAGAAGAATGGTGCTCGAAAATAGAAAAAGAGACACTGGACAAATTGGAGGAATATCTTCAAGTTGAGAAGGTAAAACTTTACATTATGCAAACTAAGTTTGACATGAAAGGGGCAGAAGAGCTTACATTGCTATTTTAATACATCCATTGAAAGTTGATATTTTATGTGTTTTTTTATTACAGTCAGTGCAGAATAGAAAACTTTTATGAATTGTTTTGGGTCCATTTTTCTCTTTGTATGATCAGTATATTTTCCTGTGGACACGTTAAAAATAATCTTTTAAATGTGATTATATATTAGGCGGGATAACACTTTGTATTATTTTCAAAACATCATTGACTACACATTTACAGACGAAATATAAATAAATCACAAAAGTAAATCCTGTGCAACAATTTAAACCATATATCGTTCAGTGTAGAAGGTGATTTTGTATCCAAAACAATTTACCTCATTGCTATATGTTGTGAAAATAAATTCATTATGAGGTGTCAGGAAGAGAACGAGGCTACACAAATTGCAGCACTATCACAAAATACAACACAACTCTCTGAAAGCACATTAGTACATATCATGTTATATTCCAGAAAGAAACAACATATAATTCAACCTGACGAATTATTCCTCATCAAAATAGTCATGAAGATGTGGTTTTGTATTTTTGCAGAATGACCATGGCTATTTCTATACAAGATTTAACAAGATTTGCCATCCAAGCCAAAGGCCCAGATAGCAAGTGGACAAGGAAGCCATTGGCATATCGAGAGTCCAACAATGTAAATCTACTTATCACCCGCCTTCTTGAGATATGTGTCAACCTTGTTTTTAAACATATTCACGCTGCTAGCAGTTACACAATAATGTAGACAATTTGTTCCATTCATTTATTGTCCTCTGTGAGAATGAGTGCTTTCCTGATGTCCAATCTACATTGACCCTTTACTAATTTTACCTCATGTCCTCTAGTTCTACTATCCTTCTTGAGTGAGAAAAACACATTTCTATCAATATTTTCATACCCATTCAATATCTTAAAAATTTCAATCTGATCTCCTCTTAACCTCCTTGTCTCTAGAGTTCTTAAACCAAATTATTTCAGGCGTTCTTCATAAATAAGGTCTCTCAGTTCTGGAATCATTTTAGTTGTTCTCATTTGTATGCGTTCAAGCGTATCTATATCCTTCTTAGGATATTGTCTCCATGCTTGTATACAGTATTCTAAATGATGTCTAACTATTGCTTTATACAGAGGTGTAATTAACTTGTTTTCCTTGTATGTTATGCTTCTTCTAATCAATCCAATAATTTGAATACCCTTTGAAGCTGCAATACTGCTCTGAAACTATCATATCAGCGCTAATTGTAACTCCTATGTCATTTTCTTTTACAGTAGTACCCAGAACAGTATCTCCCATTTTATAGTTTACATCCAAGTTCCCATGCCCTCTATGTAGGCATTTACATTTCCCAAAATAGAAAAACATCTGCCATTTATCAGACCATTTCACTAATCTGTCTAGTTCGTTTTGTAAATGTTGTTAATCACCATCAGTATTAACATTTCTAAACAGTTTTGTGTCATCCGCAAATTTCAGTACGTTACTTGTTATACTGTCGTCCAAGTCATTGATACATATATTGAATAATATAGGTCCTAATACTGATCCTTGAGGTATCCCACTTAAAGCCGATTTCCAATTTGAAACTTCTCCATCTACATCAACTCTTTGTCTTCTGTCAGCCAGCCATTGCTCTATCGAGTCAGTTATGCTATCCCCGGTCCATGGGCTTTTAATCTATGTAGTAATCTTAGATGTGGCACTTTGTCAAAAGCTTTCCAAAAATCTAAGTAGATAATATATAATGGCGATCCCACGTCTATCCACTTAGTGTTTTTTTTCTGAAAAACATAACATATTTGTTAAGCAAAACCTCGCTTTAAGGAATCCATGTTGAGATGAATTTAATAATTTCTAGTTTGATTTCATAAGCCTGAATAGATTCTTTAACATATAAAATAACTCCCCCTCCCCTTCTTCCTATTCTATCTTTCCTAAACATTACGTATCCTGTCAGTCATCATTCAGCATATGTTATGTCTATGTTGGCCAATGATTCAGTTATACCAATTATGTGATGGTCAATATCTTCTACCATAATGTTTAATTCGTTTTTCTTATTTACTATGCTCCTTGAATTTAAACATACGCATCTATAACCTGTTTCAAAGATTTGATATTGGTTTATCTGTACTAGTGGCCTCTTGTTCTGCTTGAGACACCTCTAGGTAACCACACTGCACTTCTAGTGTAAACAATATTTACTACCAACAATATATGTCATTGTACCCGTGCCACTATACGGCGCAGAATCGCCTAAACTAGGCCAATTTAGATAAATACACTACAGAGTATATCAGTATTCGATACACGCTTTATTTTTAGAACATAATTTTTAAGAAGCTGCATAATGGCTTTTTTATTTGTTTTGCTTGATACATGTAAATAGCACATGTTTGCATAATCAACAATAGTCTCGCAACACACAAGAATGCCATGCTCGCCAGAAATAAGGAGACTGAATCTCCTCCCAAGAAATAATGCCAAAACAGCAAAACGGTGCAGATCGACAGGCCTGCGACAAGAAGAAGCTGATGAAGATAAACGAGCGGAGGTGGGTGGATGGCCAGTCAAAGATCAGTAAGGCTAAGTCGACTGGCCAGTGACAAGCTCGCCTTAAGCACTAAATGCAGTTTCAGCGCGGAGAAGACTGTCAAAGAGAGATAGTGTTGATGTCTCTTCGGACACCGACACCACGGCGGAGCTGGCTACATGAGCTTATTTCGCCACACTATGTTATTGTGACCTTCCATCACAAGGCAATGAAACAAGAAAACGAAAATAAACTGCCACAGGCGAAGTAGGAGTTTCATTCGATGCACACGTCTTGTTTGCAATCCACTCAAGCAGGCGCCAACATCATATAAAGGCGATGGTAATGGTGATTAGCATCATAACATTTGCCATCGACTTTTTTTGCTTACACATTGTTTTGTTGGTAATGGTAGCAGATTGTTATGTCGGTGCGTCAGACTCAAATAATCAGTCATGTTTATTTATGCTGAATACCTTTTCAAATAAGCATAATACTGAATTCATAACTTCAAGGAGACTCCTATTAAGGCAATACATTATGGGAGCCACGTGATAAGTATTACTATTAATACAAAATAACTACTACTCAAAAATGTGTGTGTGTGTATGTATATATATATATATATATATATATATATATATATATATATATATATATATATATATATATATATATATATATATATATATATATATATATATATAGACACACACACACACACACACACACACACACACACACACACACACACACACACACACACACACACACACACACACACACACACACACACACACACACACACACACACACACATCAATGACGCCTGGAAAGTTAAAGGGCCATAGTTAAAATGGAAGGTGTGCGTGAGGAGTGTATGAGAAGATCAGAGATGGAGAGAGGGGACGGCCGACTATGGAAAGAAAGAACAGAAAGCGTGGCTCCACAATACTTTACCTGTTCGTTGAACCCTATTCAGCAGCGAACAAGAAGGAAGAGCACATGTCATGATTTTTTACATACATTTAGAAAATTCATTATGACTATTTTCTTTTCAGTTCCAAGAAAACATTATTTTATTGTAGTCAAGTCAAATTAAAGTTATTTTTACACCGCATATCCATACAAATATAATCAGGGGCGTTTACAATAAAAAATAGGTTTGTGTTAAATGTGTGTGTGTGTGTGTGTTTGTGTGTGTGTGTGTGTGTGTGTGTGTGTGTGTGTGTGTGTGTGTGTGCGTGTGGGTGTGCGTGTGGGTGTGTGTGTGTTGACTTGTTGACTTATAAGGACATGCCCTCCCTTCTGGAAGGACTGATCATGACTGTGCCTGGCGCAGGAAAGCGTATAAATGCTTGCCAAAAATGCAGATAGTCAAGAATTCTTGATGGAATGGAGTTAGAATGCGTTTCAGTTAGTCAGTTCTGGTGGGCGTACGACTACGCGCAGATCTGTCATCATGTAATCTTAGACAACAGGAATGATTGTCTGTGTATGTACCTATATCATCTTTTGTCTGATTGAAATCATAAAGTTAACCGTGCTCATTAATTGTGAATACAGCCGCATCTTTCGTGTTCTGTCGGACATTCGCGGAAACCGTTGCTGGCTGCCCCGTACTGAAGCTATCCCAAGCAGAGAGCGGGCCTCACTACAACTAGAAATACCATCCATTGGAGAGTCTAGCCTGAGCTGAGATGCGACCGACAGCCTGTCGCCCGACGCAACGGAGCCCGCGCCCAGGAAATCTGCACCCGACAACGATGGCTGCCGACGAGGGAACGTCTCAAAACAGCCCGGCATGCCTATCTCCGAATTCCACAACAATGTGCAGAAACGAGACGAGTAAAAGGACTTGATGAATAAACATTTGTGCGTATGTTTTATGGAAAAATCTGCACGAGAACATCTACGGTATGGTGCTGGTTTATTTTAATGTCTTACCTGAACTATGTTGATTTGATGTTGTAGTTACCAAGAATGTTTACCAACAGTGAACATTTAACACATTGGTATTGAAGTCTTACACAACATTCTAAATTCTTTCAAATGGTGGCACAATATACACAGTATATATCATATTGGTTTTCACATTTACATGCTTGTATGTTTGTGGGTGGAGAAATTGAGTTACAAGGTTAACTGGAAATTAATAACCCTCATTGAGGAGTTAACCATTTACTTGGTACATATATTTAGTTATAGTAACGATGCTAGACGTTTTGACAAAACACGAAACGAGGCAATGCCATACCTGCCGCCTATTCAGTTCGTGTTGCTACGTTACAACAACATGATTTGTTAACGGCAATTGATCAAAACTGATTTGGGATTAAGGGAAATAGATAGACAGGATGCGTGGATTAATGTTATACAACAATTATATTCATAAATACAGTGCCAGTGGAAAACAAGTAGCCAGATCAAACTCGGGAATTAATTACATAATTGAATGAGGCTATGGTATGACCAATGTAGGGTTTATTGAAGTCAAAATTGTGAACTTGACTTAACTGAACGTAAAGAGCGCCAACCCACAAAGTATGGTTGTCGAGTTTTATTGTTGGGAGAATAGTACAAGTTTGGATTAAGTACAGTGGATGAAGAGACTGTTAAAATATAAGGGACGATGTAATTCTAGTCCAACTTGACAATACATTTTTATATATTTGTTTGGTGAGATGTTTTCATGGATGTAGTTGTTATATTACTACATGGACAAATTAAGATATATGCTGGAGGAGTCATATACTTTGTGGCAGGTTGATCTAAACTCGCGGGAAGCGATAAATCATCCTCGGTGGGGATATTTTCCTCTCTCCAAAGCTTAACATTGATATGCTCCCTCAAACTGTATGACTTCTTATTGGACATCTATTGTTGTTAACATGAATTACAGTTGTTGTATGCGTATCTTAGCTTGTGACATTGATTCTTCATTCTTAATTGTAATGGGAAGTTTTAATGGCCAAATTATATAGTGTTTTTGTGAATGCATGTGTGCTAGCCTAATGGGCTTGATCATTTCGAAATCAAGTAAGTTATCCATTTACATATATTAATCTGTCTGTGGGTCTTATGGGTAAGTTTTATTTATTAAAATGGCTCTGATTTACTAAGTAGTTGACGTACTTCGAATCAGTCCCTGCGAACACTCTGGTCGAGTTAGCTTGGGATTCTTCGTCAACAAAGTTTATTATCCATGTTAGGTTGTGAGACGGCTCTAAGATATTGATCTACCGGTTAACAGCAACATATACGTGTTATCGATGCAAGCCTAAGGGAATCATGGTTTGCCGGCATCAACATTGACGGTGATGGTCCGAGGTGGATATGTCGTGCAGCAATAAAGTGATTGCAACACTGTTGAACGGGTGATTAACGAAAGCATTACTCTAGTCTGTAGCATTATGCTACGCTAGTAGGTTTTATTTTAGTCCCTGGTTATGGATGGCCAAATTAATGAATGCTGAGTAAGAGATTGGTCATAAGGATATGTCTAATTCATACGATATGTATAAGGTATTTCGTCCAACGAGGTGTTGCTACAAACATAGTTGGCTCCGACGGTTTTGGGAATTAATTAATAATTTCTCCAATTCTCTTTTGCATATGCGGGAATATCTATGATGATTGAACAGTGATTAGCTTATTTGTTGACAGACAGGTCACTTATTTATGATTTAGCTGGTAACTCAAGATATTTTTGTTCAACAAATAGTGTTGCGAACGATTTGGAGTTTTAATTCCAATTCCGTATGCGGGAATCCTTTTGAAGGCTATATTGTTGGAAGTGAATTAACCGACAGACTGACACGTTGTAACGGTATGTCAAATAGATGTATCAGGACATGCTGTAATGACAGCTCTGTCTGAATTCATTGTTTAGTCAACTTGTTTGGTTGATTGCTTATATCGTTAGGTGCGGTTTATATACGACTTGTGTGTTATTGTCTTAAAGAGATTAGTTTGCAGTGTGGTTTGCTTAACTGCTGTCTCATTGCACATTTTGTCAGCCATGATTCTTTCCCATAGAAGCCCATAATATCGCCTACTTTCTTGCAGTCGCGATGCTAGGTTAGTATAGTACTTAGTGGCTTGTTGATGGTGTATGTCTGTTGACACATACTTTGTGGAAAAATGTTTCTTGAGATGTTTTATTGTGGCACACTTTGTGTTCTTTTAACACTGCTTATATTCTAACTATTGTGTGCTTTATACTTACCTCTGTGTATTCTTTGAAGTATTGTTGTGTGTTAAGTGTGTTTTCAGCACACCACTTATATGATGTATTGCGGTTTTCAACCGTTGTTTTTGCATGTCTTTTTTTCTTGTATTAAGTATGGTTTTGTTCACAACTGTATACTTGCTTGCTGAGTGTATCGTTTTTGATGAGACATGACTTTAGTTTCGACTGTTTTCTTCTGTTGTTTAGTTAATTCGTAGTAATTAAATCAGGGGTAGGGGAGGAGTGTAAAGTCATGTACCCATGTAGCTATAGCAGAGATACAAATTGTGTGTAAACGGATTGGTGAAGGAAAAGTAAGCGAGGGCGGACGAATAGGTTAGCCACCTAGAAAAGGCTATATCAAAACAGACTGCTCCAGTAGAAGACTACAGCTATATCAAAAGAACATCGATACCTAGATAGCGGACGGTACAAACTATATTACCGATGTCTGTTGACCCGTTCTGCCCTCAAAATTGTTGTTCTCGAAAGCGAACAGTGTAGTTACATAAAACAGGCTGGGGAGTGTATATATATATATATATATATATATATATATATATATATATATATATATATATATATATATATATATATATATATATATATATATATATATATATATATATATATATATATATATATATATATTTAGACCTCATTTAGAATATCAAATACAAGCATGGAAACCATATCGTAAGAAGGATATGTATACGTATGGACGTATACAGATGAGACCAACTAACATTATTCCAGAATTGGGAAACCTTAGTTATGAAGAACGCCTGAAAATATATTGTTTAACAACTCTTGAAACAAGGATGTTAAGAAGAGATCAGATAGACATTTTTTTCATTTATTGAACGGATATGAAAATATTGATAGAACTATGTTTTTCTTACTCAAGAAGGATAGCAAAAATAGGGGATTACAATTAGCAATTGGATATCAAGAAGTACTTGTTCTCACAGAGGAAAATAAATACAATTAATTATGACGAACGCCTGAAATTGTTTTATTTAACAATTCTAGAGACAAGGAGGTCAAGAGGAGATGATATTGAAATGTTTTAAGATATTGAATGGGTATGAGAATATTGTTAGAAATATGTTTTTCTCACTCTGGACATGAGGTAACATTAGTGAAGGATCAGTGTATATTGGTATTCGTTCCCACAGAGGAAAATAAATGAATGCAACAAATTGGCTACGGATTGCATAACTGCTAGCTGCGTGAATATGTTTAAAAATAAAGTTGAGACATATCTCAGGAGGACGGGTTACACGTAGATGTACATTGGTGGGCTCTCGATAACAAATGGTTTCCTTGTCCACTTGCCATATGGGCCTCTGGCTTGCATGGTATACATTGTTAAAGTATGTTATCTGCACAATCTTGTTCCACAGCCACCTCCTCTTCCCATCGACATATGCGGATGTAATGAGAGTACTTCAGTCAACATATTATAAAATTCAGCTGTCTTTCTTATGTTATATAAACAAGCTTATTTTACATATTTGTGTATGTCTCATTTCGTACGTCTATGCCGTTAGTTACTTAGTCAGAAGCGTCCCCCCGACTGCGTTCAGGGTTACTCTCTTCAACCAAGATTTAGAACTAAAAGTAAACACTCTTCCAACAAGACCAAACTAAAACTGATTGCCTGTATTTTTTGCATGCATTTATACGCTTTCGTGCGCCAGGCACAGTCATGATCAGTCAGGAGGACATGTCCTTAAAAGTCAACAGAGCAGTCTCAGTCGTGGACCACTATTTTAGACATACTAGGCTAACCCACACTAATATATATATATATATATATATATATATATATATATATATATATATATATATATATATATATATATATATAGATATAAGACGTTTGTGTTTAATATATGTGTAATAGTAATACTTATTCTAACCAATATTCCACTCTTTCTGACTACTATTCACTAGGCTATCTATTTTTATAATGGTAAATATCTAAATTATATCGCTCGCTGATTTCCCTGCCAGAGTCTGGAACTAGCTTACTCTAAAATACTGTCTGTGTCTAATAATAAAAAAACTTTTCTCCTGATAAATTTCTATGTTTATATATAATATAATATCAATAGTTATACTTATTGTAGTCGATGTTCTACGCTTTTCTGTCAAATCTCTGCGCCAAAATCAAATCGCTGCTGCTCCAAAATTATCCCACCGAAGTTGTTTTTTACGTCAATAACACAACGCAGAATAATTTTGCGGAAAGTCGGCATACAGCTGTATATCATCTGCTTAGACGTGGCAACGAATACCGTGCTTTGGTAAAACCTATGAGAGACCTGTACAATAAAAAAGAGGATATGACCCAGGTGTTTTCTTCCGTGTAACAATGCATATATATGGAAAGTGCATACGCGATGTGGTGGTTTGCACCACAGTAATTTGATAGTTTTCTGATTTTTTTATATAAACGTAATGATGGTGATAACGATATTAGTGATATTTATGTTAATGATGATGGGAAAGGAAGGTAGGAAATTAATTATTTTCCTGCAAGTAAGAATTACTGAAAGCCAACAAGAAAATTGCTTATTTAAGGATTGTTCTAGCCATGAAGGACATCACAAATACAATTGTTGTTCTACTATGGTAACTATAAAGACGACTTATATAACACTGATTTATACTAACAAATAAAACAGTTTATCTTAATAGCAATACATCTCAGAACATACTGAGTAAAGTTAGCAACTCGAAACATTCTTAAATTTCGTCTGAAATTAAGTTATCATTTAGACACGGTTTATATCGAAAACGTGTAGGTTTTTTATACAACTCTCAATCGTAATGTTGGGCGCTTGATGACCGGTAAGAAACTTGAGAAAGTAGACTGTTGTTTATGATATACGTTGTGCTGTCAACAGTGATTCATATCAACCTTCAGTTACACGCTACCGCGATGTACAGTGATGTAAATAACAATTGAACTTATGTCAACTTTCACTCCTACATTACCGACGCGTTAAGTGTTGTCAATCGTTGGTTCAACGCTTCCATCTTGCAGAGTAGACAACTACCGAGGAACAGGTGATGTAAATAATATGACTACATGCTGCGCCATAAAAAGGCCTACGGTACTAAATGTCCTGTCATCAATTTACACCACAAGTTACACCACACAATATTAATTACAATTGCGCCACTCGACGATATATGGATGTTTATGCAGTTCTCGTCACTGCACATGATATATGCGTGGAGCTGAATAGTGCAACAGTTCAGTCGTCATTACCGTCATGGCACTTCATAGAAACGTGGAATTGAAGGTTGACATTAGTCCAATGGTCATTTTGTTTTGTCACTGATCAAGATATATGCGCGCAGTTGAACGTTGACATAAGTTCATCAAGTGCATAGGTCTCAGTTGAAACATTTATGTTTAGACACAGACTATTCATCGAAATGTTTCTATCAAAGCCGTTTGTACATTTTGTTTGCGCCAATATATTATTATCAGTAAAATGTATTAACTTGAAAAAAACTCTTGTTAAACAAATCAGACCTTGTTTCAAGAAAGACAATGACACGTTCAACAAGATTTTGTAATATATTTAATGATTATAGTTCAAGACGATATTGTCGAATGCCAATCAACATGGAAACCAGTCAGTAAAATGTATTAACTTAGATAAAACTCTTGTTAAGCAAACCAGACCTTGTTTCAAGAGAGACATTGACACGTTCAAGAAGATTTCGTAATATATTTAATGATTATAGTTCACGACGATATTGTCGAATGCCAATCAACATGGAAACCAGTCAGTGAAATGTATTGACTTAGAGAAAACTCTTGTTAAGCAAACCAGACATTGTTTCAAGAGAGACAGTAACACGTTCAACAAGATTTCGTAATATATTTAATGATTATAATTCAAGACGATATTGTCGAATGCCAATCAATATGGAAACCAGCTCTTCGTCCTGGACCAACGACGCAGGTTTCTAGCATAAAGTTGCCTTCGATTCATTTGACAACAACCCAATAAGAAACGTGGATGTTCCTTATGTTGTCTTTTCGATGGGTGTGTTACATTTACTGGGGTAATTTGCTTATAATTGTGGTTCATATCTGAAACATGACAACACTGACGAAAGTGTGGAAGCTTGTACTCGTCGTCACTGATTCAGCTGTGTATGTTTGTGGAGTCGTCAGGTTTGACATTGACACACCAATCACCTTATCTGAGTGTATACTGGTGTTTGTGCCAACCGACGGTCTTATTTCGGTCAGATATTCGCACTCGTTCAACGTGAAAACGCATTGAGCGAAGAATGTTCTACATATCCTTGATGCGGTTTCAATTCTATGGACGACGGTGATAATTGTCGGGGAACTTGAAAACCGGAACAGATATGTTGAGTCCGCGGATCATGTATGATCTATTTGACATCTTGAAAATGACAAATAACTACACTATTAGTGTGGCTGTGCTGCTGAAATGGGCAAGGACATCACGGACCTGCATCGTTGTCGTAAAAGGACAGGTTATCACGTGTATTTCCGAAAGGTTAATTAACAAAAAACGGTAGACGGCTTTGTGCGTTAACAGAATGTAGGAGCATCAAGTAATGCCACGAAAGTGAACATAATCAGGCGAGTGATTATTCTAAGTTCAATTATCAATCAGTTCAACTGCGGCTTCGCCAGCGCCATGTTCCAGGAAGACGTGCGACAGTTCTACCGTCATACACGAATCAAACTGTCTGCTTGTTGTCACTGATGCCATGGTGCGTGGTATCGAATTGGTATGGCAGGGTATTCGTGCCATCGACGCGACGGTTTAACCGTTACATTTTTAGAGCCAATCACAGCTTTTATATTTGTGGTGACACTTTTAGATCCAATCACAGTCATAATTTTTATAGTGATACTTTAATAGCCAATCACAGCCTTTATTATAGTAGTATCCTTTTAGAGCTAATCACAGCCTTTATTATGGTCGTGACACTGTAACAAGTAACTGTCTATCCTGTATCGCAGGGTTTGTTTTACAAATTATAAGTACTCAATATTGGAGAGAAATATACTTCTAATACTGGTATAAAGCTTAACATTGGCGTCACATTTTGGGAACTGCCAAACAAAACCATATTTACAATAAAATGCACTGTTTGTGAATAATACAACTGAATTGATTATAATATTATTTATAGAAGAAACATATTAAAATCATACAATTACAATTTATATTGATATCACGGTTTTTCAGTTCCCAAAAAAGCAGCAGCTCATTTCAGACATAATATAGCACCACCACGTAATACAGCACAATGTATATGTCACGTAGAGTGATGTGAATGTTTATCGACACAATATCATACCGTAGACGTTCGTGCAGCCTACGAAGAAGCACGGCTCTTCAGCTGCGCGATCCCGTTATGCTGACGAAAATAGTAAACCGCTGGAACTGTGTGGTGCGTTGCTCAAAAATCGGTATTGTCTAACAAATCCTAACAACACCCACGAGAGGCACGCTCAGGTACTGGACAGGGTCTGTGATCGTACTTAGTGGAACATGTACACGACAATTACTTTGTGGTCAATTAAAGCCGTGATCACACGTTTCTGCTCTATGTTCTTATTCTGTTGAATAAGTGCTGCGGATGCTCGATGATAATTACGGATACTACTGTTACATCTGGTATAAAAGCTACCTATATAGCATAACATATTACCGCGTGAATCAGTTAACACAACACGGAAATGGGTTTATCAAGTTAGGTGCAATATCGTATGCTATTATCAATACATCATAACACACTTAGTCTGCGTTAAGAGTGATGTATTTATTATGACATTTAATTGTATCACTGTTTCATGTTTTATTTCTTACGTTTCATTCGAGGTAATATTATATGTATTGTTATATATATATATATATATATATATATATATATATATATATATATATATATATATATATATATATATATATATATATATATATATATATATATATATATATATATATATATATATATATATGTGTGTGTGTGTGTTTATGTGTGTGTGTGTTATTTGTGTATGCTATTTTATTGACATTTTTTCAAAACCGTGCGGATATATTCAAACTGACCGCCATATGAGACATCGGACAACAATCCAAGATTCTTGCGTTGAGGGGTATAATCAAAGAAGCAATAAAGAAAACTGCCCTGAACCGAGAGGTCGACCACAAGCTGGCACAATTCTTCTCCCAGCTTGTGTAACGTGACATCACTCCTTTCCGTTACGTCCATTCCATTATTTATATGCATTTTACACTTTACTATGTAAAAATAAAGTGTTGTCATGTTAGTGGGCACGTGCTTAGTACGTGATGTGTATTCGCTAAAAAAAACATTATGATGGGGAACGTCCATATCTCAGTCAGATGGTAGGGTTGATCAACCCATTGTAACCACTTCCACGTGTAGGCCTACTTGCTGCGCTTGACGTAGAAGTGAATCAAATAGTCGAAGAAAATCACGAACACTACTGATAGTAGCTACCTGTATGGTATAATATATCGTCTTTATCCGTCACACCACTGCACATAATTACACCTATCTAATGCACTTGCGAAATCTCGAAACAGGATATACATAAGTATTATTAATGGAGTTGATGTGAAGAATACTTACAACGTTTCATTGATGAAATAATGCTAGGAGCAAGTATGCTAGCATATGTTCATCAATTCAGTTATATTGTCGTGTACTCCAACACAATTGAGGAAAATAACATTTTCTTCGTGGGAGGGTGATTTATTTAGCATAACCTTTAATTGTATCAATGTATTATTTTATATTCCCTTCACTTTGTAAGATGCAGTACGTTTATTAATTAGATGCCATTTCTTGAACCGCATGCGAACATATTCAAACCTACCGTCAAGTGGGGTTACGATCTACTATATCAAATTCAAACGTAAGGATCTTAGATCATCAAGATAATTGAATTGAGAAGGAAATCATGGAAGCAATGTCCACCGATCAACCGCCTTTAACGAATTTAGACTGCTGACGAAGGCCGTGTGAAAGGTCCGTAACACTCGGAACAAACACACAGCATTTCACAGAAAACAGACTTCAACAACACATTCACGGAATTATTTATATTTTAATGTGAATGTTACGTTTTACAATGTAATAAATAATGTGATGGTATGTCTGCACGCACATGTGAACTAACTGAATTTCTCTGAGGCGATGAACCCATTACAGCCACTTTCTCGTGTAGGTCTACTTGCTGTATAGTACGTTGCGGTAAGTCAATTGATTACAAATGTGACACGAGCATTTTAATATGGTCCAGTGTATCTTGACAAATTGACAATTTGAACACATGGGGACAGTTGTCTGGAATATATTGGAGATTAGTAGTATACCTCGTTTTGCACAATACAACACAATCTATTAAGAACACCAACGCGCTACGTACACATAATAACATTATTAAAATAATCATAACTACTCTGCAATTACGAAATATGGCACAGCGACATGGACACGCGGTGCAACATAAACGATTATAAATTGACAGCAACGAAATACTGAATTTAATGAAACAATCGTTATTTTAAAGAAACATATTTGGAATAATTTGTATTAACTATAATTATAAATGTATAATGTTAAATGTGTATGCTTTGTTTGTTTGTTTTATTTTTGGAAACACCAACTACAAGATCAACCCTCCAGTCTTGAACAAAACTGAAGGCTGCTGAACAAAGAAGAGGAAAAAGAACGAAGATGGACAGAACATTTTAATGAAGTGTTAAACAGACCAGATCCACAACACCCAGCAGACATCGACCCTGCATAAACAGACCTGGATATAGAAACGTCCCCACCAAAAACAAGCAGAAATTAAAGCAGCAATAGCCACTCTGGGGAAAACTCAACTCCAGGAACATATGAATTGTGTGCATACGTTTTCTTGACTAACCCTTAAACTGCAGTTGATATCTTATACCCTCTCTTTGCGGAGATATGGTAAGAACTGCCTGATGACTGGGCACAAGGGGGGGTAATCCAATTACTGAAGAAAGGGAACTTAGCAGACTTAACAATTGGAGTGACATTAATATAATTTCAATACCAAGTTTAAACAAAATCATCAAGACTCGAATGAAAACAACAATAGAAAAGGTTCTCCGTCCAGAAAACGCAAGCTTCAGAAAAGAGAGAGGAACAACGAACATGTTCACATTCTAGAGCAAATCAATGATTGGCGGAGAAAAATCTTTGTAAACTGCGTAAATTTTTTAAAAGTATTTGACAGTGTGCACACGGAGAGACGTTGAAAAATCCTGAGGCACTATAGAATTCCAGAAAAGCTGTGAAAGACATCCACATATTGTACTGGAACGTTTCCTGTAGTATCGAGCACTCAACAACCAAACTCACTGTGATATATGGCGTCCGACAAGGATAATCCCAACCCTGGGGATTCTTAGGATGGTTTGTTTATGTAAGAAACAACGCTATGGACTGGTAATCAATATGGGAACGCTTAAAACTATAACATCCAAATACACGCGACACTGACGGAGATACGAGCGAACTGACTTATAGAGACACAAATTAATTTATATACTACATTTAGTGTCAATGCTAATTTGATGGCATCAATCATAACAAATGCAATTTAACTAGCGTGTCTTCTGGGCTACGGACAATTACAATATACATTATCGGATCAATGACAGATGTGTTGCTTCACCATGTGATTGCTGATGGTGTGGAAGTCTAGCTGTAATGTGTAAGAAAAATATATAATTCTACCAGTCATCGCATCTATTCACATGGAAGGCGAATCGAGTAAGGTTTTTGTTTTAGCTGCATATTCTCTTGTGATACGTACAATTCGTGTAAATGTTTCGCCTAATGTCGACACATCACGGATGAGAGGGCTGCACTAGGTAATGTATATGCCTTACTCGGTATGATACACTTTGGTGATAAATACATCATGTTGGCGATGGAAGTTCAACCAATGCAACTTTGTATTGGAAACCAATAACAACTATTAGACCAGATAAATAATATGAAAAGAGCTGTAGAAATCGTATTAGGGGAACCTAAATGTTATATGTGCCAAGTTTTATATATGACCGTCACATGTCACAACAGGCGGTGATGACACTGTCCACTGTGATGTTTTAACGAGTAGGGTGCTATTTTACAAAGGCCACAAATCTACAAATCTCATTGATACATAGCTAAATTTGGTATCACAATATATGGAATGAGGAAGATTGTTTATCATTAACGTAACCACACTTGATTGAAAAATGCAGAACATATCATATTATTTGACTAGTCTCTATTGCTTTCTAAACACTTGGTTGTCCTTTGTAATGTTGTTATAAATGCTATGCACTTTTCTATTCCTTGTTGCAAATATCGACATCGGTAATATGATCGACTAGCTGACAAACGTTCATTATTGAATATATTAATACATGCAATATGACCAATGATTCAAGTGTGACGCCGCAATCGACAGGCTTGTCTTAGACGACAGCTTGACTTTGACGACGAACCACGCGACACATGGTATGGTGTTTGCTTCTTTCCATTCAAAAGGAAACACTCCCATTATTAATGACAAGTTGAACACTGATGTAAGTGATACGCTATTTACTTTTGCTGTTTCCTTTAGAAGTATTGGTATAATCCCATCCACTCTATGTGAATTATTATACTTCATTGTCTTAATTTTCTTAGCTACCATTTCTGGAGGTACAATTAGCTGCCCTAAATAGTCCGACTTAGCTTCCTTAACTGGAACTGATAACGCACTAATATGTTCTGAAGTAAACACCGAACTGAAGTATCCATGTAGGTCTTCCGCCTTTAAAAATATTGTGATATTATATTTCCAGCACTGTCTTCTTGTAGCCCAACGTTGTTTAGTACGTAGATGCACTAAGTGCCACTTGGTAATATGCTCTCTATACGCCTATAAACCCTTTTGCTTGTACGCTATTTTCCTAATACCGTCTTTTGACAAGTGTTCCTTTCTAGACCGTTTTCGTTTTTTTTTCAAGGGAACACATTGATCAATTATACTCTCAATTTCATATATTAAAATGTTCCAACATTCAATATAAGTTTTACTCCTGAACATGTTATTTCTACCGAACTTTGCATTTTCTCATAATTGTAGTTCTACTTTTGTGGAAGCGTCTCCTTATTTTTTTTATTTTCTGACTTTACTTTAATGTCAAAAATGTAGTTGATCATTGATGCTACCCAATGGTAAATACATTTTTACATTGTCCACTAATTCAGTTCTTGAAGAAAAACTATATCAAATGCATTATCTCCCCTAGCTAACCTGATTGAAATAGAAAACGTTGGTTCTCACCCCTGTATTCGCTATGCATTGCCGTTGTATGCGTCAGTGTTTAAAACCTCCCATTTATATTTGGACTTAGGTAAACGAATTAATTAGTTAATGTTGAATTCCCTGTAACTATATTGCACCAATCAGCTTCATCTCAATATGGTTCGATTTCTTATTTTATTTCGTAACCCTGAACATATTATTCAATACGTAAAATATATCCTATCCCCTTCTTCATATTTGATCTCTCCTAGACATTACACATCATGTCAGTCCTAATTCAGCATATGTTATGTCTAAGTTGGCCATGATTTGTTTATGCCAATTACGTAAGGGTCAACTTCTTCTACCATAATGTTTAATATGTTTTTCTTATTTACTATGCCCCTTGCATTTAAACACGCGAATTCATAACCAGTTTCAGAAATGTTTTCTGGACATTTTGTTACTGTTTTTTGTGTACTAGTATCATGTTTGAGGCACATCTAAGTAATTGCCCTGCGCCTCTACTTTAAACAACGTTTGCTACCAAACACATTGTTTATGCTTCCCCCATTCCACTGTCGATTGCTGCTGAGGGTTCTTCTGCTAACACTGCTGCACAATTCCCACTTACATGAAGCCCATCCCTCATGAACATGTCAGATATTGCTCTTCCCTACATAGCTGCAGAACTAGCTTGTTAATTGCCATTCTCCAACAATTTCGATAATCATGACCCTGCTTCCCATTACTGGTGAAATCGCTGAAATAATTATCTGCCCAATCCATGCCTGCTGATGTGTTCTGACTCTATTTGTTCAACTATAGCAGTTGTACCATCCCCTCTGAGTTATTAATACCTACGTGAATTAAATTAAAACCTCCCTGGAAAGCAAACCAGCACGTCGTCACCTTTGATAGCGCTATACCAGCATTCCTAACTATCGTTCCCCCACAATCACCATCCCTCTCCTCTTCACCCTACATTTGCGTCGGATCCTTTCCGTCGAATTCTATCCTTCAGTCGTGTCAGCTGCCAACATGTTGTCGGCCTCCCTTTGATCCATCAGCATGTCAACTGTCCCTCCCTCTACTGTGGCCTTTACTTATTTTTTATCTACTTAACTGGTATGTTGTTTCTACAATCAGATGGTCTGACGATGTTCACTTTACCGGTTTACATT
>BSQZ01000003.1:4787500-4797500 GCA_033239005.1 Lamellibrachia satsuma
ACATCAAACAAAAGGAAGACTAACATAAAAGGCAGATCATATGCAAAATCTGAAAAAGGCAAATATAATGTCTAGGCCACGGAATGAAAGACAGAAAGAAACATAGAAGACAGACAACGCGAATGATTGAGTTGAAAACATACGGCACCTGATGATGACGAGGGAATCTTTGTTAAAGTCGTTGAAATAGATCAGATACGTTTGAATAAAGGAAATCACCCTCCATGTTCTGTTGATAAGAGTAGATATGTGATTTGAACGACCTCCTAGTATCTGGGAAACGTCAGCTCCATGATTCCGCCAGGACGAGTAGGCCTAAATGCTTGACCAATAGAAGCGTAACGAGCCGAGTCAACGAATATGACTCAAAGTCGTAGCGTGTCAAGGGAGGAGTAATTAGTGATGGCACCTATATACGCTTATTATATTAAACACACCTGTTTCGTAGTTGCTTCGTATAACATGGATTGTTCACCTCAACCGTGTAAAGAAATGTAACTGTTGCACAGTCACAACGCAGCTGATTTAATATGATAAATAAGCCATTAGTTTTTTTTCCGGCATGCATTAACTCACATTTTATGAATTAGCGTGGCAGTACATTTGGTAATGATAAAAGCAAATCACGTTTGCGGTTAATCCCATTTCCTGTAATGTTTTGTAGAACATTACGAGTAAGAATGAATAACATTGCCCGACGTTGAGATAAACGTGTTACAAAGTATAGTGTACACATTCAACCACCGTCACAAGTGGTGTCTCTAGATATAGCATCACCACTTTTCGGTGACAATCAGCACTGGGTGTCTGAAACTAACAAAGGTGAACAGTTTGTATGTCGTTGCCGGAGTTGCTCCACGTGACATCCGTAGAACAACTGCGAGCCGCACATAACTTTCACGTGAGATAAACGACCCACGTCACCCACAGTACAACATCACATCAAGGACCAGACAATTTAAGTCAAGAAAACAACTTTATGACAACAAACCCAATTAGAACACCTGCGGCTGCCAGACGAGTCAACGAACGGCCACACGTCTGCCTTTACTAAAATGTTACACCAACCTCGGAATACAACCACCTAGTGTGAGTCAGGAATGGACAATCTGGAAGACGTTGATCCGACTACGAACGGGAATTGGCAGATCACGCCTTAACATGCGAAAGTGGGACTACAACAAAGACCTTGAGACCTGTGACTGCGACGAGATCCAGACTATCTGCTGAATTGTCGCCTTCTATGGGAAATTTGCTACCCGACGGATCTCGCAGCGGCATCCGATTAATCAACTGCGTGTGCGCGGTTTTATAAATATAAAAAACATTTTAAATATGATATTTTAATGTATTAATAAATATTAATAATTAAGTAATTAGAATGATATGCAATTAGTAGACAATTAAAATAATATATTATGATAAAATGTCAAACAAATATGTAAAAAAACTAGATATTAAACGCAATATTAAAATAATGAGTTTTAAGATACAGTTTACACATCTACACAACTCAGCTTTTTCAATTCTGCACCGACTCTGTGGAACTCACGCCCTGTCAATATTAAATCTGGTGGAAATATAATATTTCGCCGTAAACTAAAAACAGGCCTGTTTAAACTTGCTTATCGTCCATAGCTCACCAGCGTACCAATGAAAATGTTTACAACTGGAATGACTTATCGATTATGAACTGCCTAACCTCTTGTACTGGGGTGCTTTGCCGAACTTGGGTCTGCCGAGGATTTTAGGGCAATAAAAACATTGTATATGTTTTATATGCTATATTATTAATATATGTTGTAAATATGTATGTATATTTTCATGTATGTATGTATGTATTCATGAATTTACGTATGTATATATGTATGTATGTATGTATGTATGTATGTATGTATGTATGTATGTATGTATGTATGTATGTATGTATGTATTTATGTATGTATGTATGTATGTATGTATGTATGTATGTATGTATGTATGTATGTATGTATGTATGTATGTACGCATGTACGCATGTATATATGTATATATGTATGTATGTATGTATGTATGTATGTATGTATGTATGTATGTATGTATGTATGTATGTATGTATATATGTATGTATGTTATGGACATTCCAGGTTTATCGCGAGTAAATCTAGCGTGTATTTCACTACTCAATATTGAATGTTGCAACAACATCAATAGTGACGATTTTGCTAAACCGGTTTGTACATTTTGGTTGAGTATTTCGAGCTTTGCAGTACGTTTAGTGTGCACATCGAAACGTGATATCCAGATCATTTATCGTGTACAGTTTCATGTTGGCTACGTGTGTTTATTGTCTTCTTTCGTCGCAAGAAGCCACTCTCGTTATGTTATGCGTTGTAAGTGCCAGCATTTAGTTGGTGCAATATCGATTCGGATGGAGGCCACCTTCTTTCGGGAGAAGCTACGATGATTGCAGAAAAACTCGATTAATTAACTCTCAGCTACCATTGTGTAATATATCAGTTAAACAAACACTTACTGTTTTTTTATTTGTTAAATATACTATAAACAATAAAACAATAGCAACTTATTTCATGTTTTGACATATTACATATGTTCTCTAATTTTATCAGATCGCTTCCAATGTAGTGTGTGTGTGTGGGTGTATGTGTGCGTGTGTGTGTGTGTGTGCGTGTGTGTGTGTTTGTTTGTGTGTGTGTGTGTGTGTGCGTGTGTGTGTGTTTATGCGTGTGTATGTGTGTATGTGCTTCGTGAATGCGTGTGTGGGAATATATATGCATTTATGTGTTTATGTATAAATATATGCATATTTTTCTCATATATATATATATATATATATATATATATATATATATATATATATATATATATATATATATATATATATATATATATATATATATATATATATATATATATATATATATATATATATATATATATATATATATATATATATATATATATATTACTTGTAGGTTTTGAATTGTAGATAAATAGGGTGTAAATGTTGCCATCGTGTTTCCTGACGCCTGTTTATCAGCCATTGAGGCCTGAATCCTGCAAAAAAACCGTCAAGTTATGTGAAAACTATCGAGTTGCGAGATCGATCGAGTTATGCGATAACCATCGAATTATTGTTGCGAGATCGATTCAGTTCTGTGAAAAATGTCGAGTTTTAGCACATACGAACCAGAGTAGCCTCACACGCAGCAACAGGTGCAACCACAGAAGGGTAATTTAACAAGATTTAACAAAATTTAACAAGATTGCTATCTCGAACAACAAGTTCCAGATGGCAAGTGGACAAGGAAGCCATTGGCTTATCGAGAGTCCAATCTATGTGTAGCCCGCCCTTATCAGATATATGTCAATTCTATTTTTAAACATATTCACACTACTAGCATTAACACAATCATTTGGCAGTTTGTTCCATTCATTTATCACCCTCTGTGAGAAAGAGTACTTTCTCATGTCCAACATACACTGTTCCTTAACTAATGCTGCTTTGTGTCCTCTGGTTCTACTGCCTTCTTTAAGTTTGAAGAACATATTCCTATCAACATCCTCATAACCGTTCACTATTTTAAACACTTCTATTTGGTCTCCTCTTAGTCTCCTGGTCTCTAGTGTTGTCAAACCACATTGTAATAAGCGACTTTCGTAACTAAGGTCTCTTAATTCTGGAATCATCTTAGTTGCTCTTCGTTGTATTCTTTCTAGGTTATCTATGTCTTTTTTACGATATGGCCTCCATGCTTGAATACAATATTCCAAATGTGGTCTAACTATTGCTTTGTACAGGGGTACAATTAGATGTTTCTCCTTATACGTGATAGTTCTCCTAATTAGACCTAGAATTTGATTTCCTTTCGAAGCAGCAATCCCACATTGCTCTGAAATTTTCATGTCAGCATTAAATGTTACTCCTAAATCCTTTTCTTGTGTGGTTCTACCTAGTACAGCATCCCCCATTTTATATTCCTCGTCCATATTTCCATGTCCTACGTGTATACATTTACACTTCCCAAAATTGAATAACATTTGCCATTTTTCTGACCATTTAACTAATTTTTCTAGATCATCCTGTAAACTTTGTTTATCTGTATCATTAGTAACCTTTCTGAATACTTTTGTGTCATCTGCAAATTTGAGTACTTTGCTAGATATGTCATCCTCCAAATCATTTATATATATTAAAAACAGTATAGGGCCTAACACTGATCCCTGTGGTACCCCACTCAAAACAGATTTCCAGTTTGAAATCTTACCATCTACTATTACTCTCTGTCTTCTGTGTGTAAGCCACTTTTCTATCCAGTTGATTACATCATTGCCTATACCATGGGCTTTTAGTTTAAGTAACAATCTTTGATGTGGCACTTTATCGAAAGCTTTCTGAAAATCTAAGTAGACAACATCCACTGGTGACCCGTGATCTACACACTTTGTAATTTCTTCTAAAAAACATAAGAGATTGGTTAGACATGACCTTGCTTTTAGGAATCCATGTTGAGATGTATTTATTAATTTATGTTTTATGAGAAATTCCACCATGTGATCTCTAATTAATGTTTCAAGTAATTTACATACAACTGATGTTAAACTCACTGGTCTGTAATTTTCTGGCTTCTTCCTCGAACCCTTCTTAAACAGCGGCGTAATGTTTGCTTCTTTCCATTCTGAAGGAACTATTCCTTCTTCTAGTGACAAGTTAAATAATTTGCAATTGGTGTACTAATTTGATCAACAATTTCCTTTAGCAGTTTTGGTGGTCAACTCCAGGTGATTTATTATCTTTCATCTTCTTAATTTTCTTTGCTATCATTTCAGGAGTTACAAATAACTGCCCTAAATATTCTGATGTATTGCCCTCAAATTTAGTCAATGGAACTGGAAGTGAGCTGATATCTTCTGTGGTAAAAACTGAGCTGAAATACTCATTCAGGACCTCTGTCATTTGGAACCCATCTGAAATTATGCTTTCACTGTTGTTTTCCAGTGGTCCGACCTTATCTCGAACTTTCTGTTTACTCCTTACATAAGCATAGAAACTCTTGCTGTCATTTTTATATTACCTGCCAATTTTTGTTCAAAGGTTCTTTTAGATTTTCTAATTTCAGTAGTAGCTAGGTTAAGTGCCTCTTTGTAGTTGGTGTAGTCTTCTACATTTCCAGTGTGTTTATAGACCTTCCACAGCATCTGTTTGTGAGCAATTTTTCTAATAGCTTCTTTTGACATGTGTTTTTTCCTGGATCTTTTCCCTTGTTTTCTTAATGGAATAAATTTCTCAATAATGCCCTCAATCTCATATTTTAAACAAGTCCAGCATTCAGTTGCTGTCTTGTTCTTCAGCAAATTATTCCAATCTATATTTGCTAGATATGTTCTCATCACTTTATATCTGCCTTTGTTGAAATTCCTCCTCCATTGTTTTTTATATGTATTCCCTGTTTTTACTTTTATATTAAAATGGATTTGGTTATGGTCACTTGAACCCAAAGGTTCGTGTACTTTAACATTGTCAACTAATTCATTTTGAGAAGACAAAATTAAATCTAACACATTCCCAACTCTGGTTGGTTCCAAGACATGTTGAGTAAGGAAACAATCCTGTGTTAGAAGTAGAAACTGATGGTCGTCACCTCCAGCACTCTCTAATGATTCCCATTGTATATGGCCATGGTTAAAATCACCCATTATTACACATTCTCCCTTGCTCACCTCCTTTATCGCCTTTTGTAATTTTACATCTTCCTCTTGTCCTATGTTAGGACTACGATAAACTACTCCTATTGTTAATGTTGAGTTCCTGGTAACTATGTTACACCAAATTGCTTCCACACTATCTGCTTCACTTTTCAGTGTAATTTCATATGCTTGGATAGATTCTTTAATATACAAAATTACTCCACCTCCCCTTCTTTCTCGTCTATCCTTCCTAAACATTACATAGCCTGTCAGTGCTAACTCAGCATCTACTATATCTTCATTTGCCCATGATTCTGTGATGCCTATTACATGAGGATCAATATCTGCTACCATAATGTCTAACTCACTTTTTTTATTTACTATGCTCCTGGCATTTAAGCATACACATTTAAGTTCATTGTCTGAAATTATTGGTGAACATTTCTTTGGATGTGTATTTGTAGTAGTACTCCTTTGAGTTTTCTCTGTCAGTTCCCCCTGCGCATCTGATTTAAATAATCTATGGTACCTGTGCCCTCGTCGACAACTCTGACAAACTCACACGCAAGAACTGCAGCGCCCTTCCCTGTCAGATGAAGTCCATCTCTCATGAAAAAGTCACCTCTTCCCACAAAGTTTAACCACATGTCTACGAAGCCTACTCCCTCCTCCATACATACCTTCTGTACCTGTGTGTTGATCGCCATCCTTCTACAGTTCCTATATTCCTCACCCCTGCCTCCCAATATTGGTAATATCCCCGACAATACGATCTGCCCAACTCGTGCCTCTCTAAGTGTCTTGATCAACCTCCTGTACTTACCAATGATGGCTGACGTTCCCTCCTTATCTGCATTGTTCGTTCCCACATGCACGAGAACAGCACCTCCCGTGCCACCACCCATGACCTGTCCTGCCTTCTCTGCTATATCCTCTACTTTTGCCCCTGGTAGGCATACTGTTATGTCATCTCCTCTATTTACAATTTTATCCACTTTCCTAATGATGGAATCCCCCATAGATACCCAGGCTTTCCTCGCTTTCCCTGTGATACTACATCGGCAAAGCTCCTTTCCTGTTGCACACTACTAGTATGCCCCCTTTCTTTCCTATCATCAACCTTTACCGTCTTACCACCTGGCAATCCCTCTCCACTCACCCGCTTACCTCTCTTTTGTTGCATTCTTTGCCTTCTGTCATCTTTCTTCTTCTTACCAGCTTTCTCCCTCACATTGCCACTGCTCTCCTTGTTCTCCTCGGTCTCACCACCTCTGCTCTCCTCGGTCTCACCACCTCTGCTCTCCTCGGTCTCACCACCTCTGCTCTCCTCGGTCTCACCACCTCTGCTCTCCTCGGTCTCACCACCTCTGCTCTCGTCATTCTCACCACCTCTGTTCACTTCTGTCTCACCCTGCCCTGTCATCATCAAAATCATACGCCTTAGCTCAATCACCTGCTCCTGCAGATGTTTCACTGTAGTACACCCCCTACACACGAAATGGAAATCATCCGCCTGCACCTCCGCCCACGAATTTACACACCCGGACTTTGCAAAGTCTATCCAGCTGTCGCAGCTAGAACATATCAAATTACGTTTTGCCTTTACTTGGCGTTTGCACGGCGCCATGTTAGAAATTAAATTTGTATTTGTTTATAATCCGTTTATAATCAATTTATACTAGGTAGTCTTCACAAAGACTGTTTTTGTGTTGTAATACACACTTTATAGTATGTTACTTATGTCTTAATTAAATTTACAGCTACTGCCTTGCAACTTACTTTCTATGTAACAGCTGACTAACAAAACGTAATATCGCTCGCGCTAACGAAATTTCAGTGACGTTATTTAAATAACACTGAATTACTACCTACGGCTAACTTTTAACAATAGATGTTGCTAAAACAAAATATTCAGGTTTTCAATATTTAATATGTACTAAATTATTTACAGTAATATTATGTCTCGTATTATGTACCCAATCAACTGAAAACAAAAACCCTTAATTATCGCTCGCGCTACCGAGTCCTCGGAGACCTACGATATAAACTACCCTAAATTACTTCTACAGCTAAATTTTAACAGCAACAATTTACTAAACAAGGACTCTTGTAAGTTTATTTTTAATATACACACAATAATAATACTTATCCGATCAATATTCCACGCTTTAGACAAATATAAAATCCACCAAATTCAATCCCGTGTTCTCCTCAAGATTTCCCAAGATGCAATTACATTGGTTAAACGGTCAAATGTGGGACCCCAAGCTTACATTTTTCTTTCTTATGGGAGATCACTCGTGCCTCATGGCATGAACCCCCAGACCCCCTCATTTCGAACATTGGTGCAGCGGGAAACTGACGTCCACGAGTTGCTGCCTGGACAGTTGTGAACTAGAAAACTGATTGTGGTGACTGGAAGTATTTTTTTATTTTGTTTCGATAAAATTTCAGTATTTATAAGTGGCATTGGTTAGACATTTAGAGTGCTCAGTAAGACCCTTATATCAGAGCTATTGTTTGGATCTTGCGTTGTTGCTCTATCCAGTGTCAGTGGTATTTAGTTGCCGCCCACCAAATATGTCTCTGTGTTGGGGCACGTCCGCCTATGTGCTACGGGACAAGTTTGTCCGTAGGATATCTGATGTACAATGCTCAAGATCACTTGTGAACATAAAGACACTAACATGCACTCTAATAAAGACTTCCAATTGTCCAGTTGAGTGTTATTTTCTAGTAAAAAACAGCTTTTGTTTCATCATTTTCTAGCATAATTTGTGAAGATTTGAAGTTTCTAACAAATGTGTGTTATAAACATGACTTTTTTTATATAAACATAAGACTAAACTGCACTGTGTGTCATTGTAAAGACTGAAGTATTAGCAGCCAGCCAATATTAACCCTTATGTAAGTAAAACGACACATGTTTCGCCCCCCCCCCATTGCAAGTACAATGACTTATGACTACGACTGACTGAGACCCCCCTGCAAACAAGCGTAGATCCGCCCCAGTGTGGTGCCACCAATGTCGATGACCACCGGTCTATGTTGGCTGTATGACAAATTGTCCAGAAGCATTCGCGTGGATAGTTGTGTCCTATTGCCTCCGTCGATTGAGTAGAAACACAATTGGGATTGTATTGGGGTGAGGTGGCGTTGCAGTTAGAACATCGGACTTTCAATCTAGAGAACCCGGGTTGAAAGCTTTGCCAATTTCGATCACCCCACGTTACAACAATTCAGTCAGCTCTAAATGAGTACCTGACAATATACAGTGGTGCATATGTGAACGAATAATATTCACGTAGTTATTACAGTGTAGCTGAATTTTTCAAAAGATAATTCGAAATGGCACTGGAATGAACATGTCTTCTAGGGGTGAATGGCAACGCGCCAGACCTAAGAATACAGATCTACATTAGAACACACATTTATCTGCATCTCCCTTTCCACAGGGCTGAGTGAAACGTGTCTGCACGGCAAGGTAAGCCAATAGGTCCGTTCACGGGAGTAATTAGTTGTCCAAACGATCGGACGATTCTGTTTCTCTCGACCAATCAGACAACGAGTCGTCCGTGTGAACACCCTAGCCAGGTCGATTAACGAGGACAACGTGTGGCCATTATTACATTTCAGACATATATCGGGCGACAGTTTGAATCAGTGGAAACTTGGCGATATAGAGAATGTGTACCTCACGTGAAATTTAATCAGACCTCCTGAGATATTTGTCAATGTTTTCTTTAAACATATTCGGGCTACTACCATTTATACTAGCATTCTCTTCATTTAGTATACTGTCTGGTAGTCTATCTACACTTATCATTTATTAATGTTATCTCGTGTCATGTAGTTCAACTATATTGTTATTGTAAAAAAAGTTATAACAATACTTTAATACCCCTTCAATATCTAAAAAATATAAAGTTGATATTTTCGTTAAAATCTTGACTGTAAGTTGTTAAACCAGATTTTTAGGTGATCGTCATAACTCTCATTTATTTAAAAAATAGTTTAGTTGCACACCTCTGTAATATTTATATCGTATATATGTCCTTATTACGACATGGTCCCAACACTTGTACATAGTATTCTAAATGAGACCTAACCATTGCTCTATAGAATAAGGGTGGTCCTGGCGGGCCATACATGCTATAGCATTAGGCTTCTAAATTATCGATCAGATCTTTTAATGTTTCGTCTTAATTTTATATACGTTTTCTTTACGGTTTACGGTGATGCATATCTTCGCTATTTATGTCTTTCTTATCGTGAGTGACAATATTGCCACTATGTACGTAGCTGGCTCATG